>JAANBB010000045.1:0-169512 GCA_014621425.1 Cylindrodendrum hubeiense | reverse complement strand
CACTGGTGGAGCATCTGCAGTGGGCATCTGGTGGGCGTCCAGTGGGCATCTGGTGGGCGTCTAGTGGGCATCTAGTGGGCGTCCAGGGGACAGGGCAGTCGCCAGGCCCTGTCGGCGCTGCAGCGCACATGCTTCAGTGGACCGGCTGCTATCTGCCCAGCCAACCCCGTCGCGATGGCTGACTTGAATCTGTGTGTCTCGCAGATGATCTCTCGACGCCGTCCGTCGTCGCCCCGTGCCATTGGCCCAGTGTGTACGAGGCAGAGCGGCAGCAAGGCCAGGGGTTTGTCATCCCATCCCCCACCAGACCAGACGCACACACAGCCCCTGGATCGTCAGTCAGAAGTGGTGGTGGTGGTGGTGGTGTTGCTACGACTCTGTACGTATTGCCTTCGCGTTGCAATCATCACCACCTCTGCTGCCTTCTCCACCTCCCATGTCCATGCAGACAGCCAGAGAGTCAGGCACACGGTGATGACTTGCGCCATCTCCCGCTTAGATGGTCCGCGGTGGTACGATGGCACCATGGCATTCATGACCCGTCGACGAACCCGTCGTCGCCCCGTCCATGACCCGATCCGTCTCGCTCGTCGCCCCTCGCCGCCACCCTTGCTAGCGACCGCCTGCGTGTACTTGGTGCTCCCATCGCATCCCGTCCTTCTGCCGGCTGCTGATCTGCGACGCCATCATCATGGCATCCCCGATTCTCCCCGTCCGCCGCTAACTCACATAGGGAGGTCGCAACTCGCATACCGTCCTCCCTCGAGCGCATTGCGCGCCTCCGCCCGTAGCGGCTCCATCCACGCCCTGTCCTGACGTCTCGCCATGTGTCCGCCGTCGGTGGCTGATTCCATGCGCCTTTTCTAGAAGACGACGAAACAGGTCACAGCCGCCGCTGGGCTTCTCCCGCCGATCCCAATGACCCAATCGCAACGACCCCATCCCAGCGGCCCAGGCCCAATCCAGTCCCGAGCCCATCACAAGCTCATCCCGCCCCAGTCCCGACTCGATGCCGCGGGTGCTACGGAGCGAAGTGCAGTAGCAGCACTGCGGCCCGCGGTCGCTTCGAGCCTGAGCCTTGCTCCCTCGCAGCCGCGGCGGCGCTGTGTGCCACGAGATGCAACGTAAATCGTCCTTAATTCTTCATCCAGCCTAGCCCGTTGCCAAGCCGAATCTTCCGCGTCTTCCATACCGGCTTCTCTCACATTGTACATGAACCGCCGCCTTAATCCCACCGTTGCACAGACTTCGCACAGGCTTCCAGACTATGCTCCCCCGACTGTTCCCCCAATTGCCCACGCTGCTGCCCACTGTTGATGCCCTGCCCACGCCATTCCCACGCCCTTCCCACGCGCCTCCGGCCGCAACTCGGTCACGACGCTCGCCCGACGTTGCAAACTCTCTAACCGGCATCCCCGAATGGCAGGTTGCGCGGAGCCGGCAGCGAGACACACAGACAAAAGAAAAAAAGAGCGGGCTTCAGAGATAAACATCGCCATACTTTGCCCTCGTCCTGATTCATGCCATGTGGTAAACGATATTCATCGAGTGTAGTCAATCAACCGGCCTGCCATTGGTCGCCGCCACCCTCGTCGTAGATATCATGTGTGCGGGCCGGCCGCTGGGGGGTCGCCTGTGGAGAGTCTGGAGATGTCCACACCGAGAGATCCTCTCGTTCGTCCGCAACGTCCACGGCGTCCACAGCAAGATATCGATCTCTGATAAGATCTCATTTCTAATAGCATTATGAGTCAAAAATTGGCCCTCGAGCGAATCCTCGTCCTGCTGAGCTGGAGCATCGTTTCATTCGGCCCGCAACAGTCACTGGGGACAACCCTAGTGCCTCCGACGAGTAATCCACAAAGACTCCGCAGCTTACGGCCCCGTGCTTTCTATTTAGTCATATAAACTCCCTCTCGCCTCCCATTTGCCTCCCGGAGGGCTCGAATCCCTGCGCGTTGGGCTTCATGCCTGAGCTTCCTCTCGTCGACTGAAATTGACTCAGGGTCTCGCCCGAGCCGTTGGTCTTTGGCATTTGTCGTGTGTGTTCTGCATGCCCCGCCACGGGGGCCCTCTCACTGACCACCCTGCGAGGCTTCCACGTCTTGCTAGTGTTTATTATTAATGCCTCTCCGCAACTCATTAATAATTTACCTTTGGCTCTGCGCATAAGTCGCCTTGGCGCCGTCCGCTAACATGGTGAAACCTGTAGCTGAGGGCATTCGGGACAGCCCCTCCCCAGGTTTTTACGTACACAACGCGGAGGAGAGTGGCTACCGCGGCCTCACCGGCCCTCATTTGGCCTCCCATTACTCCGCGTCCGGGGAAGATTGACGCGCGAAACGACCCTGGAGTTGCTATTTGTCAAGATTTTGTCTCCAAGCAAGCACTCTCCCCGGATTTGACCAGGATTTGCCAACAAGTTGTGACTAACAGAAACACTACGGTAATTTCTCGTAACTTCCTGTCTTAGCCGACACTTGACTACGGGTGGTCATCCGAGTTGGATGACCAGGACGGGAAAACGGACAGTTGGGATTCCGTCCTCATCATGAAAAGTACCAACTAAGAATTGGGGTTGTATCAGCAGACATGCAAACCATCCTAGAGCTGCTTCCTATGCGTAAGAACCCTGGTATATAATTTCTGCAGTCCAGCGAAACTAGTGCGGCTCAGCTCCCGGAAGATGCAGGTGTATAGGGTAGCATGTCTCACCAGCTGTAGTACTGTGGCGGGCAGTAGAGCAAAGCTAAAGACTGAAATAGGAGGTCGTCAAGATCTTCTGTATTCAATATTAAAAGCTCGTGAAATTTATCTATGAGAAAAGAAAGATGAAAAATTGGAAATATTCGGGTAAGAATGGCTTGTCGTATTCGTTGTGGTTTTCAGCTTGTGAATCTGGCTAACAAACTGAACATGTGGCTCTGTGTCACTCGCTATGTCACTGATTATAATGTCTAAATCGGTCATTAGTCCCTTCCTGACCCATTGCCCCTAAATCGTACATCCTACCATCATACACTTGTTACTGAACTTGATTTGCGATGCTGCCCGTACACACCAATCGACAATCCGTCGTAACCACCGTATCTCCGACTCCACGAAGCTCCGACACAATTGCGTTTCGACTAGGCTCCATTGCCTTTTCCCCAATGTAGATCGTCGTCTCAACCGTCGTAGACTTCAAAGTCAATTCCCTGTTCAGCCGCGCCCTTCCATGTCTTGGCGGGTGAAGCCATTGGCGGATTTTCCCGCATCGACCCGGATTAGGTAGTCGGCTCGGCTTGATTTCACCCGGGGCTCCGAGATTGAATTCAGCATGCCTCGTCCGTGTTGAAGCTCAGGCCCCTTTATGCATTTTGTGCCTTCTTTATGCGAAGCCCTCCCTTCTCTTCGGTGTTATGCCTACGGTTGGCCGCGGACTTCAATTTCCATGCCGTCTCGCCCGCGCGCCCATCTCACCCACTCGCACTCCTCGTCGCTCGCCGCCACTATCTCCTGGTATCGGGTGCAAACTCCCACGTCGAATTTCTCGTGGGTTTAGCCCCTATGCTTCATCCATATGTCACATCCCTGGCGCCCGCCGTCTTGAGGCACTGAAAGGACTATGAAGCCAACGGCCTTACACTGACGGGTCTGCTTTGGAAGAACCCATCCACAGAGAACCGAAAAGGTTAGTCTATTCGCCGTGATATCGAGCTTCTTTCCTTTTTGAGACGTGGATTGGCAGATCCGTGTTAATTGACCAGCTTATACTTTCTCGTATCCCCACTTTGCCTGCCGGCATTCAAATCCTCGGTAACCAAGCTTCATAAGATAGGAAAGGCCGCAGCCGGAAAACCTTGCCGGGGATAGATGGGAATAATCGCTGCAGCTGGCATCCATTGATCAGGGTCCAGTCAGAATAAAATGGTTATACGAGACAGTTGCGCGTAGTATGCTGTTTCGCAGCCAGGATCTCAATGGCTTTGACCTCTGTTGCTTTGACCTCTTCAATGTCTTCAACCCTGCCAAGACACTTTGACCTCTTTGATAAGACTAGACCTTCAGTTTAGACTTTATTTCCCTGTCTTTATGACCTCATTAAATCGTCCTTATCTTTCCTGCAACATCAGCGTGTTCTAACAGAAACAGCCTTATCTTTACCAATCGCTTATCCCCGATATTAGACCATCTATTAGACAAACTGTCAGCTAGAAATGAAGATCTTCTCTTTGTTCCCTTTCTGCCTGAAATTATGATACGCCGCGAGCTGATTTGATCAGTCAGGGGTAAATCAAATCAGCCTCGATATTTGTTACAAATCTACGGGGTACAAAATTAAGTCGATTGCAATTGAAAGGAGCAGTAACTAACAAGTATTACATTGCCAGAGGTAGGAGGGCCCACCTAGTGAACACAATAGCCGCCAGCCCGATTGCCAAGCCCGGTGCAGTTCTTGGACAATGACGGCTAATTGGGCCAATCTAAGACAGCATATGCATGTTGCATGCGTCAAAAGGTTGCCTGAGTCTAGCTCAGTTGTGGCTTAGGTAGTTGTATACCGGTGCCTTGTTCTGTGGCTTTTTCGCTACTGTACGCTGTAGCTTGGGGACCAACAATGCCAGAGCCTGATACCAGAGCCTGGTCTCCTCCAGTAGCGGAATTCGTCATCTTATGCGCCATGTCTCATTAACCGATCCAGTATCAAGCGGTTGCAGCGAATTTGAGCACTTCGGGTCCAGAAGACGTAAGAGAAATTAGACAGTGCTGTCGGCTTCAAGTGCAATCGACATCGGTTGAACTTGCACCACGTTCGAAATAAACCACAAGAGCTCTCTGTAGTTGTACTTCTTATTAATGTGTCAGTTTACGCTTGAACGTACTAACGTCTCTCAGAAAGCCTCGTTCTCATTTGATTCGTCCTCTTTTGACGACTGTACTGGGTAGTCCCGGCATTGCCTTATTACACACAGTCATTAGTTGTGTAATCCCGGGAGTGCCGAGCCTGATGCCGAGCCTGATTCCCCTCCCCGAGGCTGCAGGACAATATGTGAGTGCAGGCTCTGTACTTAAGAGTAATGGTAATTGGTTCAGTAGGTCGAGACTCCCTTGTCCGCCGTACCGCCTCCACCAGTTTCAGTAGACGCCAGCCGATCGCGGTCGGTAAGCCACTTCATTCGGCGCTTCGACACGAGCCAAGGAGGAACTCTCAGGCTCACTCTACCAGATAGGTTGACTCAATTACACATTTGCTTTTTAGCTGAGAGCCCGATGTGGCGATATAAATATTGGCTTCCTCGCCCTGTTCTGGGTGTTCTCTCCTTCCCAAAACAAGTTTGGTCTCATTTTTGACGTACCAATTGAACCTCAATACCGCCTTCAACTTTGTTCCTTCCAAACTAGACGACTTAGAATTCCGAGACAAAATGGTTAGTGTTTTCTAGTTGCCTGTTATGGTAGATCGAGGACTTCCCACTGACCCAAAATAGGTGCGCATCATTGCTTCAGGCAGCTTCAGAAGAGCCAAGATGGTAGGCCGTATCATGGATGATTACTACGTACGTGATAACAAAGAGAAACTATTTGGTATAGCCAAGATTGCTGACGGGACTAATGTCAAGTGGAACCGAGGAACAACATGCGCAACCGAGGAGTGCAGCAACTGGACTGGATATGATGATGGGTGGCTTTGGTGGGTACGCAATGATCATACTTGAAACATTGATGGATACGTGTGAAGGATACTGACCTTGGAAACAGTTAATTTGGAGCGATGATGACCGAGATGAGTGGATTTCGTATTATTGTTGTGTACGGCCACTCCTGAACTTGTAACTGAGTCTAGAGCACGATGTTAACTATTCACAGTACGACTGTGTAAAAGAAAATGCACAAAAATGTTGTGATTGTTATGACGAGGTAAGAAATATGCTCACGATGTTTATCAGCAATAGCTAAACTGACATGATTTAAACAGGACTGTGATTGCTCCCAAGGCGATTCTGAGGACTAAATGGGCCGACAACTACTGACCGGAACTGTCACCCGTCCTCTTTGGCAATCGCCGCTAGAAGACGGAGTTATCGCCAGCATACGAATCATTCTGTTTTCTAGCTTAGAAATGCAGCTGTGGTGCCATTTACATTATCATGATTCGTATTGTGCTAGGGAGCTTTGGGTCTACCTTCAACAGAGCTCCGCGTTTCGGGTTATTGGTTCAACCCAAATACTCAGTTAGATCGATGGGGAAGGTTTGGGTACAGCAAGGTAGACTGTCCACATTCATCATGCATTTCCATTGTGGAAGATCATTGTCATCATGGCCTCAATCATCCTTGCAGTTATCTTTAGCTATGCTTAATTCTCAGTGTTCTTTGGTTCATGTTTGTGGCATCTTTAGTAATCCATCTGATCAGATGATACCGTGAGTGGTGCCGATCAGTCTTGTTTACTCTGCTCATTTTAATATGCCCCTGTATGTATCCCCCTTACCATTGCGGACTCCTCACCATGACGTTCACCACCAAGTTGGCAATTTTGGGTAGGTTTTTGGGGCTTCTAGTCTCGAACACCGTTTCACGACAAAATGCTTTGGGCATGATTTGGTTTAACGAGGCTAATAGCCATAGATGACGATGAAGATATGATTGAAGAACTGAGATGGTCTATAGCTAGAAAGTACAAATATACCGGACACTAAACCCAAGAGTAGACCAATGGGAAGATTCTAATAACAATGCCCATTTTCCCCCACCCGCCTCTCAAGAGTCTCAACCCACTACCTTCTGCTTAGTTGCAAGTAGAGGTGCTGAACTGTCTGCAAGGGAAACCGGCGTAGTTCCTGTTGCAGTACTTCAAGTTCCTGGTCAGGGTGGCAATATCACACACGAGCATGCCGCTGAAGCCAGGGGTGCGCGTGCCAGCCTCGAAGATGATGTTGCCAGTGTTGCCGTTGCCGTCAATAGCCTCGGAGCTGTCAGGGAGCTGGTAGCCGTTCTGGTTGCCGTTCAGCTTGTAGCCGTCCCAAGAGCTGATGACGATGTCGTCGAGAGTCACACCACCCCAGTTGCCGTTGCTGAGGTTGTCGTAGGTGCCACCGGGAAGGCTGTTGACCTTCCAGTCGATGAGGTTGCCCTTGTCGTTTCGGTACTCGGGGGTGACGACGTAGAAGATCTTGTTATCGTAGCAGACGTGAGTCTGGGCCGCAGTGGAGTCGTCGATGTGACCAGCAAGGTCGCCCTCACCGACAGAGGAGCAAGCATTATCCGTGGCAAGGATGAAGGGGGAGTATTCTCCAGGAGCCACCTTCCAAGCGGCGGGGATCATCTTGGTGTACACAATCTTCTGGGCCTCGTCCTTGAGAGTGGCGAGATCAGTGCCGGTGGGGACAGCACCCTGCATGCCGTCCTGAATGAGACCGTACAGGTCGCTGAGAGTTCCGACTTGGCCGGAGAAGATCTTGTTCACGTAGTCGGCCTCAGCCTCCATCCACTTGCCGACAAAGTTGCCCATGGCCTCAGTCAGGTCGTTCTGCAGATCGGCAGCGGTGGGGATATGGTCGCGGGAGGTGGAAATGGCAAAGGTAACAGCAGCGTTGAAGGCGTCCTTGGCAACACCTCGCCAGTCGTCGTTGCTGAAGATGCCAGCCGTCTTGATGACGGTGTTCCAGCTGTAGGCGGAGCCCAGGCCGATAACAAGAGCGAAGGAGCTGAGAATCTCTCGCATGATCAGGGCCGAGTCGGTGATCTGGGGAGCAAAGGTCTCAGTGAACTTGCCCATCGAGTTCTGCATCTGGTTCATGGCGTTGTTGAGGCCGTTGTAACGGTTCTGGTGGATCTGATGAATGGAGACGAAGGAGTTCAGGATCAGATAACCAGCCGGGAAAGAGGTATCGTCGCACTGGATCATGGTGTTGCAAGTTCCGTCTCCAACATCCTGGCAGTTCATGTGCTCAGGACCATGGAAGAAGTTGCTGACCTTCATGGGGAAGGGGAGGACGGTCTGACCATCGCCTGGCGCGTCCGAGTTCCATGAGTTCGCCACGGCTGACCAGGCACTCTGACTGTCGACGGCGTTCCAGCGAAGATCAGGGCGGTAAGAAGCATCGGTGATCTCCTGTACTGAGCAGGTTGCGTCGGACCAAACAATCGCACGATCCTTGATCAGCGAGAAGCCGACATCCGAGGAAGCTCCATGGTTGGGCAGGGGAGAGGAGAGGACGGAGGTGAGGAGGGAGAGAGAGACCAAAGACTTGATGGCAGCCATTGTAGTTTATGGAGCTGAGTAGTTGTTCTAGAGGTTGTTGGATCTCTTGATGTTCTGGCTGTGGATTGAAGATGGCTATGGGTTGGGAGTTTGATGGTATTTATAACGATTCTACGATGGGCGGCAACTTGGAAATTGTCATCAGTGTAGTTACAAACACCCGTGTACTGCATCTCCGCATGTCCTCGTCTATGCTTCCCAGAGACTCAACCTGCAGCCCTCGTGTATTACACCAAATCCTATTATTTTTGGGGTCGCTATGGCCCTGCATGCTGAATATGCACCTTATTCATGATGACTGAGCCGTACTATTCAAAGTCGAAGGATTTTAACCTTCAAGGAATTGTATGCTTAGTGCCGTGTTTGAGATGTTGGATTCCTGGACATGCGCTCGCGGACCTAGCAATTGTCAGTATGGGCCCACGTGGGCTCGTGGGGCTGACGATCCTGACGAAAGGGAACAACGCAAATAGTATGTTTGGGGGCGCAGGGCCCGGGATGCCCCTGCAATCTCGCTAGTCGCCCTTTCGTCGGTCGCTTGAAACGGGCAAGTCAGCCAAGCAACTTACAGTAGAATGTTTCTCGTCCGGTCTCTGGAATGGTATACCGCAGGCGTTTTGTTCGGTCTGGTGTGCAAAGCTGAGATATGGACCGGTTGACTCCGTATGACTGCATGTGAGGGATCTGGGACGCTGATGATGATCACGTTGATCTTCTCGTTTCGTCCAATAACGGGTGTCAGCTCTGTACCCGAGGTGGCAAGTAATTAAAAAATGGGGTGGTGAACCACGCGAAACCAATGACCTTGCCTCGTGGCCTGGCATTAGCATGTAGATAATCGCGATGGGCCTATTTCAGCCCTTTCAGTCATCGTCTGCTCTATTGAACCTTGCATCGTGTACCTCGCTAGTCTTCTTTCTCGAGACCCAATCCTTTGTACCCCCTTGCGGTGTTTCATCTGCTGCAATTGCCCATTTCGGTCTCGAATTATTTCCTATGGTGTTGTGATTTAGATTACTTCTCGTCTAGAATGACCTTCATCTCTCGATTCTCGAGTAGCTTTGTCAAGCCTGAGCATGAGCGGGAGGTCTCAGAGCACAATGCGGGTCGCTGCAGCGTGGTGAAAAGAGCTTGGCGGCTTCACTGTGGCGCAGTCGAGTTCAGCGGCTCTAAAGCACACTGCAGTTCCAGCTTCCACGCCAAAAATAGAAAATAGATGTTTATTCTAGCCACCTTTCTAGAATAGGCTTAGGGGTTGGAGGCTTGTAGTTACCCCTGATATACCCTCCTCGGAAGCCTCTCAGTCCGTGGTGTAAACACAGCGAGTGCCCTGCGGCCGCCCGTTGAATGGTGGGATGACAGGACTTGATTGTGGAAGAGGGTCGCTGACTCAGACCAGTTTCACCTTCTGCAGGTTGCACGCCTTACCCTACACCTCACACCGACAAGTTGGCATATTGGTGTACCTGATGAAGAATTACGAAATTGATTATCCAGGCATGTTAGCTAATGGATCACTTGTAAATACACGGTCAACTAATAACATTGTTACAAGTATGGAGCCAAATGTGTCTGGACATAATCTCCATGTGTTTTTACCTACACACTTTGTTCTTTTCCAAACTATCTTTTCGCATTTGTAGGGTAATGCCTTGCTATTTAAAAATTTAGTGTGTTTCAGTACTAATATTTGAATCATTTCATTATAGCGAGACTTGCACACAGGAATTCCTCAAAACTGAAAGTGATGTAGCCGTCGCGGTCTTCATCATACTTCTTAAACTCGTCGGTCATGCGCTTGAGAGATATACAACTGTGGAGGAAGGCATCAAAGCTAAGGAAACCTTCGCCACGCGTGTCAAAGATTTCAAAGACGAGATCGACAAAAGTGGGAGATAACCGATAACCGAAGTCGACAAGGGCCTTGTTGAAATCAGAAGTATTTATGTTGCCACTCTGGTCGCTATTGAAACGCTTAAACAGTGTACGCCATGAGGCGAGGAATGACCACATGGCACAGAAGTCTGCGAAATCGATGGTGCCACTGCGGTCTGCGTCGAATATTTGGACCAGCACGTGGACGACGTTTGGGTCAATCGAGTTGAAGTCTTTGTTTGAGAAGCCGGCCGACAGTTGAGGCTCCGAAAGATGTCCGGTTCCTAATACGAGAGGTCATGTTAGTGGGAAGAGTTTTGCCTTTGGAATATGCTTTCTCTTGCTCCCTCAATAGGGAGGTAAGAGAGAGCAACCGTCGGAGGGTAGACTTGTCATGATACGGAGCTGGTTACTCACCATCCATGTCTAGCGCATCAAAGAGGGGCCGTAGTGCGGGATTGATACTGGATTCGGATGGAGCGATCATAGATGGGCGTTCTGGAATTGGGGTTCGGAGGACTTCATTTTCCCGTGCTGAAGTTGACTTAGGTTTTGAGCTTGCAACTGACGAATCGGTCGTTTTCTCGTCTGGATCGGATATATCACTCTTAGTGGCTGGCACCCCAGCGAGAACGTCTTTGAGCTCCTCAACGGCACTATTCTCATCCATTGTCGGAGCCAGGACGCACATTGGACATACGTGAAATTTGCAATAAGTGCACTCCCAGATCGCCCAGTGAGGTTCAGATCCACAATCTTGGCAAACCCACTCTGTCAAAGGGCTGTTCGACTTGATCATTCGAAACGAGTGCGCACACGCATTGGTGAGATTCGCATGCTTGGTCTCGATGTGTCGGCGTAACTCGTAGTTACCTCGGAACCCCTCGGGGTGATCATCGCACAACTCGCAAAAGCTTGTACCATGCTTGGGAGGCGAGTTACTCACGGAAGCATCAAGTTCCAGCTGACTCGATGGCTCCATATTCTGATTGACCTTTTCAAACGCTTGTTGGAGCATAGACTGAATTATAGCGTCGTTTTCGGGGCTCTCAAGCTGTGCATCGACAGTTTCAGTCAAAAACCCCCATTCAAACCGTCTGAAATCTCTCTGTGGTATGCCATTAAATAATGACACATCAACAAGGAATTGTGATTTGTCTGGCCAATCAAATGGACTTGGGTAGGTATAATCAATGATATGAGGTGGGTGGAAATTAAACAACGGCGTCTCAACCATTGGAAATAATTCATCTCCACCGGCGACAAAATTCTTGTATCCTCCCCATGCATCGTATTGGCCTGAAAACATTGAGGAAGGGTCAAGGCTACGCTGTGTTGAAATAGCACTGATATCTTGAAAGATTGGCCTTGTGTACCGCTGAGGGTCGTTTTTGATGGTCGTTCTGCTTGCAGGCTTGGAAGCGCCCGCAGAGCTTCCACCCCCGCCTGAGCACTCTGATCCTTCGTCTTCATAAGCCGGTAGAGATTTCAACGCGAGGAGCCTTAGGTGACCAACGATGTGCTCTTTTAGGGAAGTGGTAACCTCGTCGGTACCGCAGATCGGACAAAAGTCAAACATAGGACCGATCGGCCGACCATTTCTCTCAGCCAGCACTCGAAGCTGGGGCTCCGTAAAAGAGGCCGTGTGTGCTTGTCTCATGTGGTCCAAGTACTGCTCCTTCAGTGGGAAAACGAGGCTGCCATGAGATTTTGAGTTACAGCGCCAGCGCAGCGTGTGCGCATGCATGTGATCCAGCCAGTCACTGCTATGGTTGTAAAGTGCTTCAGGTTTGTCACAATCGTCAAACAAACACACATAAGCGTCGAGGTCATTCGTGAGATGGGCTCTGAAAAATGAAGGCGTTAGCATTCCATCTAGTAAAATATGTCGGTATTTATGCAAGAGTCAGCTGCCACCTACTTCCATTTCTTTTCGTTGTCCACGGAGAGACCGGGAAGAGCATAGAGACAGAATGGACATATAACTTCAGCTATTGCCACGTTGCAACTATGCCAAACTTCGTCTAATGTTTGGATACTTGGCTCAAGATTGAGCTCTGATATGTTACCAGCGTACTTTCCGTCCAAAAAGGCTTGTAATTTGAGATTGTCTTTATCCCGTAGTTTTAATAGTGCTTTGTATTTTTTTCTGATGCGACCGTTGGGTGAAGGTGGGAAGGAAAGCTCCTCATGAACATCCAGGGCAACGGTCTTAGTGGCTGATATCACCGATGGTGTCGAAGCCTTCTTATAATCACCAGCGGCCAACGTCGTGGCACTGAATACCACAGATTGTACGGTGCTCTTCCCTTTTCCAAAGTCTATGTTGGTGGAAGTTTCCGCCGGTTGATTCGGTAGTTCTGTAGAAGTAGTAATCTGTTGCTGAGATTGAGGGAATTCGATCTTGGGCTTCGATATTGTCTTGGCGGGCTTAATGGGAGAGGTCCAGTAGCGAGCTCTCCTGTATAGAATTCTCCTCCTTCTTAGGACCATCGAAGAAGCTAGGCGTTGTCGAAGACGTTCATCGATACTGGGAAATCGCCCATATATGTAATTGGAAAACACCTGCTCCAGTGTTGGTTCTGCGTCATTCCCGTCGTCATCTCGGATGCGATAGGATTTCGCTGCTTTGACATTGTGGGATTCTTTGCTGGCTCTCCGAATAGTGTTTGTAAGCCTGTATAGAAGACCTATCTCTCCGGCTACTCCTCGTACAGAACACTCCAGATCCTCGATTGGGGCAATTGCGACGCCTTTGAGTTTCTCTTGCGGGGAGCCGGCCACGTTTGTGCCAGCCAGAGCGATGTCGGGCTTCCCACTCTGAGAGCTGGCCATTTCTTGTAGAACAGATGACGCTGTTGAGTGTGAGAATGCTTCATCTTGTAAAAAGATTCCAGCGAGAGAGTCGATGTAGAGGTTTACTCACCATCCTGGATGCTATCGCCTAGCGTCTCGAGCAGATCGATGACGGCATCGCGAACTTCGGGGGCCTCTCTGAGGCGGTGATCCATAGAGGCCCGTCCTCGAGAAAACACACCGATGCTCGATGTCCAACTGGAAAATCTTGCGATCTGATCCTCGACTAGCGAGCAGTCTCGTGGATGAAGGGGTGAGGATAAATGTAGGCATTCTTGGAATCCGCCGAGACACAGCTGGGCGGCGGCGGCTATGGTCATCTGCTGCTCCGATACTTCCAGACTGTCATTTTCGTCGAGCATTTTGCATCATTTCGAAGCGATAGACCCGTTCCGAGGGAATCCGGCGGCGGCCTGGTTGTCGCAGTCTTGTTTGCGGCAGCCTTCCTCTCCTTTGCTACTGAAGCCGTGACCAGATATGCGCATCAAGATCGACACTCTGGCGAGGCGTTGTGCAATAATATCTTGGGAAATCGAAGTGTGAAGTAGTAATTGTCTGGATCAAGCGTCTAGACCAAGCGCTGGGTTGATGTGGCTAAGTCTGAAATTGCTGTCCATCTCTCATCCCATTGCCGAGGGTCATCGTCAGCTACCCATTTAAGGATGTCATCATTGAGCGAGTTTTGGACCTAGACCACGTGCCAAAGCAGCCTCGCTTATTAACATTGGCTGTGCACACCCGGGGCTGAGGCTGCCTTGAATCTCATACTGATTCCCGAATGCCCATCAGAAAGAGATGAGAGACGGCCATAGATCGTCCAACGCCCAATGTTTGGGAGTACCCATTTCGCAACTTAGCGGCGAGTATTGGCAACGGCCCTTTCAGGTTCTTAGCAGCTGGAGTACCAGCGCAGCCACTGAACCACCACATCGTCAGGCCAAACGCCTCCAGTCATCCGCGACACCACTGGCCTCGACAGCGTTTCAAATCGTCGACAATCCGGAGCCGACATGTCGGGCAGTCTGAATGCCGACCTGGTTCTGACATCATCCAGTTCAATCCGGGAGATTTCCACTCTTCTCAGAGGCACCCAGCCAAGTCGAGAGTTGAAGAAGTTCTACTCCCATCTGCGGACTCATTGTCTCCTTGTTTCCGATCACGTCGCGCGCATTAGATCTGCCCTGTTGCCAGGCAACGAGCTTATTATCCGGATTTTGGATATCTTTGAGTCGCTCATTGTCGCTTTGCAGACACCACAGGAAACGCAGAAGGATGCAAGATGCACTCATCCACGGCAGAGCGCGCTCAACCACTGCTGGCATAAGCTGCGGAACCGAAGCCAGGCCGCCAGGGTTGAATTTGCCCACGAGTCAATGAATGTCGAGAAATTCACCGAGCAGCAATTCAGGCAGCAGTTTGAGGAGGAAATTGATTTGTGGGAAGAAGATCTCATTTCAAAATATCCCGAAGACGATTCGAACTGGACTGCCGACGATCGCTCACCCCCCAAGACCAGGCCCGAGCCATCCTACACCATATCTGGTGTGGCCCATTCTGTCTTCAAGGCTCTCACCGGATGTACCAAGTGTGAGTGCCACCAAACTCACGAGCTGGATGCCAGACTGTGTCTCGGTACATACCGAAAGCCAGACCTTGACAACACCGACGACTTTGACATATTCCTTTCTTTACGCCAGGTTTTACAAAAGGTTCATGTCAATGCCGTCAGAAAGAGCGTCGTGCAGTTCGCCATCAACGGCGAGATACTGGGCGCCCCTCCGAAGTTAGGGTACAAGCCAATGCCAGTCAAGAAGCTCTGCAACGAGATACACAAGATGCAGAGCAAAATATCGCAACGACTGGAGCTGAAGGTTGAGAAAGATCAACTTTTTAAGTTGCGATCCAAGGACAGTTGTTTTCAGGTCGACAGAGAAAAACCCCCAATATCGCTTCAACAACTCATCAACCAAGACTCTCGACCTTTGACGGAGAAGACCAAACGTATCCTGGCCGTGCTACTCAGCTACGCTGTGCTGCATTTGCATGGCACGCCTTGGCTCCAACCAACGTGGGATTCCTCAAAGATCCTCTTTTTCCAGACATCATCCTCTACAATTCCACTGAGACCATTTATCCAGACAGATCTTGCACAAGAAATTGTCTCTAAAGGAGCCTGTGACAAGGAGTCGGGGAACCAGTACAACAAAGATGTGTTTAACGATGATTTCGACCCTGACGACTTCGATCCAGACGACCTGGACCCGGATGACATAGATCCGGATGATTTTGAGCACCCATTCCCCGCTCTGGTTAGCCTTGCTATATTATTAATGGAGCTATATTTTGCGACGCCGTTTGATGTCCTGGAGAGAAACCGTGGATTTGAGCTACCACAAGGAACGGAGAGCTGCAAAAGGTCGCTCGATGTGGCTTCGATATTTGATAAATACAAGCGCGAGATTCCACAAAATTCACCATTCTATTACGCCATAGAGAAGTGTCTCGATCCGAGGACATGGGAGAACGAGACGGGCCAACGATTGGACGACGAGATGCTGAGGGTCACAGTATATGAAGAAATTACCCGGCCGTTGGAAGACGATCTTTGTGATGCCTTTACGTTTATCACAATGGAAGATCTCGATAAAATAGCCGAACAGGTAGATGTAGGTGCCTGGGGGAGAACCATTCCAAACGTACCGTCAGAGAGTCAGCCGGAGAGAGCATCTCTAGCTGAAGAACCTTTTGTTCAGCAATACCGGCAATTGGCTGGACCGCGGGCGGGTGCTCAACAACCGCTTTTTGTTGCCTTGAACTGGTACCCCAACTCGCCGGGTCTGAGCCGGCCGTTGACCCCTAATTTTGAGTACGAGGCAGCCAAATTTTACGATGACGAGATCTCATCTGAAACTCATTCCCCTGCAGAGTATGTTCACAGTCCTTGAATGTCCAGGCCCTTGCTGCCTGAGTCTTTGGTTTCTCTTACACTTAACATCTTGACTAACTCGGAAAAATAGGGTGGAGAAATATTTATACTGGAAAGAAAAATATCAGGCTGTCTACAGGTCTTGTATCGATCCATATCTGCAAGGTCCTCCCCAGCTTCCAGTCAAGATTGCGGTGCTGGACTCTGGTGCCGACGAGTCTCACAATGCGCTAGACACGGGGCAGATAAAACTCAAGCGCAACTGGACTAGCAAATTCAAAAAGGCGGTTCATGACCACGATGGCCACGGTACTTTTACAGCAAGCCTTATTGTGGACTATGCCCCTGACGCAGAATTGTATATTGCCAAAATTGCTGACAGGGAACTGTCCCCTCCCGGAGTAGTTGCAGAGGTATGTATTCGATCGTAGAGATTTGTTAAATAACGAGTAACTGATCTTCATTGAAGGCGATAAAGTGTGCCGTGGACGATTGGGGTGTCGATGTCATCTCCATGTCCTTTGGGTATCCAACGAACCAGGTTGACGGCTACGGAGAGCTCGAAGGAGCGATTTTGTATGCACATTCGAAGAACGTCCTGGTATTCGCTGCCGCCTCAAACAGCGGTGCAAATCTTGATCGCGCATATCCCGCCCGCGATCCACATGTCATCTGCGTTCACGCGACCGACTCGGATGGCAATCGCTCCAAGTTCAGCCCGACGGCACTTGCTCATGATTTGAACATCGCAACCATAGGCGAGGCAGTGCAGTCGGCATGGCCAGTAAGCCTCTGTGACACGCGGACGAACCCGGAGTGTGTTCAATACAAGTCGGGCACCTCATATGCAACACCCATTGCGGTGGGGATTGCTGCATTCTTGCTGCAGTACGCCAGACTCCATCTGGCAGACCAGGCAGACATGCTGAAGCGACAGTCGAGGATGAAAGAAGTATTTAGGAAGATTTCTCAAAAGACGCAGCAGTCGATGAGTCGGGATGGTTATGATTACATTGCGTTGAGCAAGTTCTCGGATAACCTATTTGGCAAGGACAAGAAGTTTGTGGATGCAACAATTAGCGAGCTTTTGAAGGGTTAAGGGGATCGGGCTGCTGCAACTTCTACAATACACGGCATACGAATTAATCTGTAGTTATATACCATTCACAATACCATAAACTCAATAGCCACTTGGAAATTATCTCGTACACCACAGTGATAACCCACATTTTGGATGACTTGGTGAGATGTCGTAAGATGCAAGAAATGATTACCCTCAACAGCCACTGCCTAATTGGCGGCCAAGTGGCGTCGATGCGGGGTATTCTCGTAAGGCTGAATAAACATCAGCGGTCAGCTTGATTATTCTTCATTTATTTCCTTCCCTTACATTTCAAGAAATCATACCTAGTTCTAATGGCAAACAGTGTCTTCTACTTCTACTACGCCCCCACGTGGGACTGGCCTCCAGAAGGCCCCATCCAGCTCGGCAACGTTCTCACATCGGTGGAAAGGCCAGAGCAGCCGCTATACACGGCGCCGCTACCGACCACAGACGACATCTTCTCATCGGACAAGTATGAGGTCGAATACTCCAAGGAAAAGCTCAGAGAAGGAGGGTTTTCCATCCTGACAACCTTTTTGAGCATTCTCGGCCTCGGTGTAGACGTTGGCGCCGATTGGAAGCACAGGTGAGCAGATTCACTGACAAACCCGCCGCCAAGTCTGGCACCCATACGCAGCATGAAGCCTCGTAGCAACAATTCTTGACGATCCTTAGCAACGAGGAGACTTACGCTTTTAAACATGTTGAAACCACGCAGTTCGTCCCGAAAGACGACTACATCCAAAAGTGTATCGAGGCGCCCGCAGTACGGGCCCACCTGGAGCGAAGCCGCTATCGCAAACCCGTGTACATCATCACCGGACTCAAGACTGTCTACGGCGCCAAGGCCAAGTCGCAGACTTCCCGATCGCATGGCGGTAACGCGGCAATCTCGGTCGACGGCACGGTGTGGAGTGGCGGCGCCGTGCCTCTGGGTTTTGAGCCAGGCGTCGAGGGGCGGCGGGAGACGACACAGGGCACATCATGGCAGGACAGCAGCGATTTTGTGTTTGCCTTTCGGGTACGCAAGGTGAATGTGAGTCGAAAGACGCATGCCGTGGATAACAGTGACGACTACATCAAAGGCGCGTTGCTGGACGGTAAGATCAATAAGCTAGTGGAAAGCGTTCCAGAACTTGTCATTACGTCACAGGAAGAGTCTAAGGCTGAAGATGAAGGCTATGATGAGGATGAGCTGACGGAGGGTGATACAGTTGTCCGGTGTGCTGTTCTGAAGCTTAAAGATTCTGAAGAGTAGCATTAATCAGTCTGATGTATTTGGGATGAATACATTATTACTTATATATATTCATGATCCTATAAGCAGTGGTGCCGGATTGCTTGCTGATGGTGTATCTTGTTAAGTACTATAGGTAGCTGTAGGTTTTAAAGGGTGTAACCTAGGTTGGGGAGGTTATGTGTGTCTATAAGGACAAGGTGAATTCTGCTCTGGTGCTCTAGTTGACTTTGTGACATGAGGGAGTTGGGCGAGCTTTGCTGGTATAACATCTTAATTTTACAGCCCAGGCCGTGACCTGGAGGTCAAGGCTGGTAGAATACCCACGTCGAATGTCATGTGCTGCCCAAAAGTCGCACACCTTGTTCCACTTTCATCAAGTAATCGAACGTACCCCGCTCGACTACACGAACCCATTAGCATATAGAACCTAAGAAGACCTGATGACACTATACATCTGGCTCCTCAGCTATCAATACAACATGACTACCATAATCACCCTGACTCATTACGCCTCAGACTGCTTGGACATTATGACCCGTAACACGCTCATAAGCTAAGGAGCGCCATAATCGAACCTCCTGCGGTTTATTCCTTAGAAAACCCCAACCTATCGCCTATCATATACCTGGTATAAGCCAGGCTTGAGCATACCCGTTAATGTTACTGCGTAAGACAGTATATTCTAATAAACCGAATTCCATCTAAGGCAGGGATAATAAAATCGATAGCATCAGGCAACAGACGCCCCTTTTCCTTTTCTTCTTCTACCCACTCTGCATTATTCCCCTGGAGCTTCAGCACATTTTCAAGTACACCTTCCCTATTCACTTAACTGAAGCATTCGAATATGATAACAGTTTCAGAGCTAATTAATCTCCTCTACCGGCCTCCCCGTGGAGCTACGAAGCAACAGAGGGATAGGGAGTCCCCAGAGAACTTTAAATACTACGGTAATTGGGGCTTCACCATTTACCGCACATACTACGCCCCTGAATCCGACCAGTACTGGGATATGCTTCTGGGCGCTTTAAGGCGACAAACAATGCTCGCACTTTCACACTACGATGACAAAATCGAATACGAGGACGAATACGGGGACGAATACAGGGTCGACATAGAAAGACTCAGGAAGCTCTTCCGCCTTGATACACGCGAGTATGTCTCACTGCTCGATGGACTTGACGTTCGCGGTATTAGGGAAATATGCCTCTATGAGCACGACAGTTTTGAAAAGACCATGGCAGGGCGCATGTTTCATTTCGCTCTCCTCGCCGATGAAGCGGTGCTCACAGACATTGCCAACGGCGAGTTCGTTGTCAAGGCGGTTGCCTACGACTGGGAAGAGAAAGGAGAGTACTGGGGCTGGATGAGAATCCCAACAGGTTATTTGTTGGAGCTCTGGCAGTCTCTCATCCTTGGTGAGGACCACCCTCATAGGATTCTGCATTACGACGGCGCTGAGGAGGGTCTCGAAGGATGTATTTGGGCTGGGGATGACGCCGTCCCCCCAACCAGCGGCTGCTCCGAAGTGCGGCCTTGGTCACATCACTATGACACTCAACACCGAGAAATCCACCATTTTCGTAACTGGAGCAAACTAAGTAGATAGCAATGCGACTAGCTAGGACCTAAATTATCAATATTGATATGGAGACTGCAGAGTTCGGCTTCGAAGCTGTCAACTACTTCCACTGTTATCTCTGCATCATCGCCCGGCTGTTAGCTCCAGTATAACCTCACCTCGCCTATTATCCTTGAGCCAGAATCTTTGGAACTGTCTGCCAATGCCCCTAAATAGTCCATAATCCACTCGCAACAGAAGAAGCTCAAGTATCCTCGCCTGATTCATGGGGTTCGCCTGATTCCACAAGTTCTGGGCAAACTCGGCCTTGTTTGGAGTATCGGATTATTCCGGTCTCGGTTGTACATCTGCAAAGCTGTAATGTGCTGTTCAAAGAGAGTCGTTGGTCAGCCACGATGGGTCTGATCAGAACTGAATTGGCACTCACCAGCTGAATTATATAATCGATATCTGCCGTTACCCAATTGTTATCTTCTACCTCCATGTCGATTTCATTGTATTTTTTCCGTTAGCCCCTAAGACGGCAGCGATGCGGGCGTTCCATGATTGAGGCTGCAGAGAATGAATTGAGACGTCTCCCCTGACCCATCTGGTTCCCACGCGGGGACTATTTTAGGGAAGGGTTTGAGGTATTGGAGCAGGAGGTAGGAGGTTATCAGATATGTAATCGCCCCATATCTTACCCATTTGCTTAAGCATGTTCTCGCTGCCTATCTTGGCCAGGATATAGTACAGCAGAAACTGTGCGGTGATGTCGGCAATCTTAATCTCTCGCAGCCCGCTCCGTGGACGTTGACGAGTTTGCCACTACGTCTTCTAGATCTGCACGTCTGGGGACAGCGTGATCCTTGGCCCAGCTTTCCATTGCGCTCTTGAACGCATCCAACTTGAGGTTCTCGACCTCGATGTCGTCCTTGTCGCTGAAGCTGGTCTTGCAGCACAGCGCCATGCCGCCAAGGCCGGCCGCACTGCAGACATTGGTCAAGGTATCGACAGCGACGCGGACGCGGTCCGGAGGGCATCCGCTCCTGCAGAAGCTATTGGATGCACCCGCCGGCACAGGGCCAACATCTTTGAACCACTGACAGTCGTCGATGCGCAGGTCAGGGTTGCTGGCGTCGCAGCAATACTTGCGCTGCTGCGTGCCCGGCATGTTCAGCCCGAGCCCGTTCTTGAGGACGTTGCACTCGCCGCCGCCCGAGCCTGAGGGGGAGCCGGCCATGAGCGTGTCCTTATTCTCGTCGGGTCCGGGGCAGTCCTCTTGGCTGTTGCAATCGGGATAAGCGCCCCATTCGCAGGTGCCATATACCTTCATGCTCTTGACGTTGGTCGTGCAGCAGGCCGACTCGTAGTTCTGCTTGTTGTGGCAGTACATCTGGCTGGACCCAATCTCCACCATGTCGCTGGGACACGAGCCTTTGCCACATTTCCCATTATTGAAGCCATACCATCCACACGTCGGCAGCTGTTCGCCCGGCGGGCAGCAGAAGCTGCGGGCACCGTCGCCGCCACAGCCTGTCTCGTCCCACATCTTCTCGTGCTTCTTGTTGCGCGCGCCGCCATCCGATCGCGGGACGTTCACCCACCCCGTGGGACAGCTTTCCTTGCAGTTGGTCCATCGGCATTGCTTATTCTGGAACTTTTCAATGGTGCCGCCCGTGGTGGGACGGTCTAATATCGTGGCCAGCGCCTCATTATACTTGGCGTCCTTAGTATCATGACTGATGGCCCAGACCATGACACCCCCGAGACAGCGCGACTGTGCATAGTCGATCTTCAGCTTGAGCGTCTCGGCATCATCAAAAGAGATCCATTGATCGCCCCAAGTAGCCACCTTGACTGCTTCCTTCTCGTAGAACTCAATACCGGGATTGTTCTCCTTGACCAAGGCATCAATCTCCGAGTTGAGTAAAATGCCCCTTTCTAGGGTACATTTGCCTTGTTTTCCGGCTTCGTCAAACTTGCAGCCTGGCTTCATACAGGATGAATCTGCGGCTGTTAATGAGCGCCCGTAAAAGCTCAGGCCCATGACCACCTGGTCGGGGTCGATATCATTGCGCCAGAGCAGATCAAGGGCGAGCTCAGTCTCCGTGAGGTTGGTGTGGGCGTTGAGGAAGCTGCCCGTCCATTCTTTGTCTTGGTCCCAAGCACCGTGCAGGTCATAGGACCTGCCCAACCAAGTCAGTCCTTGCTACGAATCTTGCAACAGTCAAAGTACACAACTTACCTAATATTGAAAAAGTCGACTGAGTCTGCCTGAATTCAACTGTCAGTACGCTGACATGGTAGGTAGTCGAGGGGCGAACCTACTAGCTTCTTGACATCGAAGTGTTGGAGGTATAGGTACGATGCGGGAAGCGTAATGGTGAGTCCTTTACCTCCCGCATCCATGGCCTTCTTCAGTCGGGCCATGAACTTGGGGAAGTTGACAAAATCAGCATCCCGCCCAGAACGGTCCTTGGCCTGTGGATATTGCCAGTCTAAATCAAGCCCATCGAATCCATAGGTGCTCATAAAGGACATGAGAGATGAGATAAAAGTCTTTTGATATGACACAGAAGCCACGATATCCGAGAAGATAGTAGCCGTCGGGCCAGGATCATTAAAGGTCCACCCGCCAATAGCAATGAAGACCTTCAGATCTGGGTCTTTCTTCTTCATTACTATAACCCGTTTATAGAGGTTGTCGTCGAAATCGTTATTGGGCTGAACTCTAAAAGTACGGGGATTAATCGTCGCAAAAGCAAAGTTGATGTGAGTGTACAACCCAATGGGGATTCGTTCAGGCCAGAAGGTCTCACAACGGCGGTTCTTTACCCATCCCTCAAAATAGCCAACAACACGAGATACGCCGCTATCTTTGCCGCAACTCGGGCGTTTAACTTTCTTCGAGCCGCAGAAATCTTCAGTCGTCTACTGTATATTAGCGACTTCTTCATCCGTAGGGAAGCTCGGGAACTTCACTTACTCCACAGAATCCATACTTGGAGCAACAGACATTCAACGGGCATTTTTCGTTTTCGGCCCATTCGACACTAAAGCCAGGGTTGCATTCGGACTTTCTACTGCAGTCGAAGCGACAATCCGCTCCACAATCTATTCACAGTCAACCCTAGTCTTGTCATCCCATCGATAGCAAACCTACAATCAGGGCCAAAGCCACAGGCGCCAGACTTGTTACAACAACCTTCTTTACAGCGACTGGTGGCACTGCAGGCGGTATCGTCAGCTGCCACGCAAAGGCACAGCAGCAGCGAAAAGAACCAAATGCCTAAATGCATATTGGATAGAGTGTGAAGCCAACAGCGTTGAGGGAAAAGAGGAAATGACTTGGGTGAATATGGGTTAGAACCCCGTCTTGGAGGTCACCATATACCACTGCCAAGAATATATGTACTCTCAGGCGGGAAACACATCGTTCGTTGTATTTCGCCAGCTCTGTTGGATGTTCTCCACTCGTCTCTCCATTCGGACCCTCGGAGAACATTGGCAGCAACCAACCGATTCGCTCGGCCCTCTGCCTGTAACCGGAAGCTGCAAGGGACCTTTGATCCCCTGGCGATGATGGGTATGTGACCCCTGCTAGCCTCGTGGAGTCGCCGAGCTTAAAAACCAACAACCAACACAGCATGACATCGTGACACAGAAGTTGGTCTAAAAAGTCGCGAGACAGGGGCTGGGGACGAAAATGAATCTCGTCCCTTGCGGCTCTCTTCAGCAGTGTTGGTACCCGCTAGGCTAATGCAAATTGCCTCGTACCAT
Organism: Cylindrodendrum hubeiense; assembly: GCA_014621425.1. Taxonomy (NCBI): domain Eukaryota; kingdom Fungi; phylum Ascomycota; class Sordariomycetes; order Hypocreales; family Nectriaceae; genus Cylindrodendrum; species Cylindrodendrum hubeiense. The sequence continues at coordinate 145,919 of JAANBB010000045.1, read as the reverse complement.
CACCTCGTATTCCATCACGGCATAGTTCTCGACCGTTAAGATCAGACTGGCGCGTGGACGAATCGTGAAGACTCAGCTGCAGGAGAAAGATCACATCGTCCTCAACCCTGCATTATTATCATGCGGATAAAATAAGCCCAGCGCAGGATCAGTCCAAGGGTAAATCGTCTGAGGCCTGCAAGTACTGAATCGCAGATTCATTCAGGGTGTATCTTGGTCGCCAATTCTAAAGACAGACTTTCAGTTTCACCCGTTCAGCCAGCAAGTGGCTACCGACACATAATGGCTACCCTCAAGCGTTTTGTTGCCTTTGGCCTTTTTCTGGGCACAGGTGCCTTTACCATCTACGACGCCACTGATCTTGAGCATTACAATATTGGGGACGCCTGCGTCAAAGCCTTGTCGGCCGACGTCGCCTGCAATCCGTACATACGCTCCTTTATGCGGTTGGGCTATCAAGGGTCTCTCGAGAACGTTACGCTGACCGACGAGATCTGCGTTGACACCTGCTCTGGGTCACTTCGCGAGTGGTTTGGCACGGTTTCCAGCGACTGTACGGGCGAGACCTTTGGGTCCAGTGCCTCAGTTCCTACGCGATCCGGCGGTTATATCTGGGCCGGCTGGAATGAGACCTGTATCAAAGATCCCGAGACGGAGGAATATTGCAATGGTAAGTCACCGAATGCGAAAAATGGAATAGCGCTGACTCTGATTACCAGACATCATTGATGGGTTCTCTGACGTCAATGAGGGCGAGGATCTGCCCCGCGCGGAGCTCTGCCACCCGTGCTATGTTCGCCGCCTCGCCATGATGCAATCCTCGCAGTACTCCATCTACGACGAGTACTACAAAGAGGAGCTGGAGTACGTGTACAAGACGTGCGGAGGCTCAGGGCCAACGGAAATCCCGCCGCCTCTCAAGCAAGAGGAGCCAGTTGAAGAGTTTTGCCTCACCGAAAACTACTACACAACCAAGAAGGGAGACACATGCGACTCCATCTCCAAGGCCTACAATGTCTCGGGTGCATTTTTATACATGGGGAATCAAGAAGCCATTGGCGACTGCCACAATATTCCCACAGACATCAAGCTCTGTCTCCCCATGACGTGCAAGACGTACTACGTGAAGCCAGACGAAAATTGCTTTGGCATAGAGACTTCCCTCGGTATCAGCTGGGACACCCTTCGGTTCTACAACTCGTGGATCAGTCGGGACTGCTCCAACCTCCAGACGGGCACCGACTTTTACGGCAAGTCGGTTTGCATCTCTTCCTTGGGCGACACCAGCACCCCTGCCGACTACTCCGCCCCCCTCCGCAAGATAAGCAGCGTAAACGGACCCAACATCTTGCGCGTTTCGCCGCCAGAAGACGTTGACGTGGCTGAAGGCACGACGCTGATGTGTGGCAAGTGGCACGTTGTCACCGAATCGGACACTTGCCATAGTATTTGCACACCGAATTTCACCTGCTATAATAACATCATGCAAGACATTAATCCTTCTCTGGATGAGCGTAAGTGCACTGAGAGCCTGGTTCCTGGCACAGCCTTGTGTGTGGTACCTATTTCTGGATGGAACATCAAGTACGAATCCACCAGATATGCTTAAAACACGACTGCGCTCAGTCTTAGCAGGGTACGACTTCCGGTTGTTTGACATAGAACTTTAAAGTTGATCCGAGTTTATAATTAGCTTATGGAGGTACTTCAATTAATTCAGTCACCAATATTTTGCTTGCATTTACTATACATTCCGTATATAGGTCGTACAGGTTTGCGGTTACATATTGCCAAGTAGCGCAATATCACCAAGTGAACTATTTGTGAGGTCATTGGTACGCACCATCGCTCAGCTGAGGCAGATGAGGAGCCTTGGCAATGCTGGGCTGATTTTTTCAGCAACCAACAGCTCGCTTGCTCGGGCCCGTCGACCACTCCGCGAGATCCGAAGGGCTTAACTCGGCAACAGCCGAATCGTGACCCGCAGCCTCCGGGCTGGGTTTAAATGTTTCTGTGGGGATATTGTGACTCACCCTGCGTGAATCATTGCAACTTTCAGTTGTGGGGGGTCCAAAAGTGACGTTAAACAGGGATCAGAGCTTGGCCTCAGTTGTGGCTAGACTCATGGAAGAGTCAAACCCCATCGCATGGAAACTCCCTCACGAGAGAAAATTCTAACGCAGTTCTACTGCAGGTACTGGGATGTATCGTATCCGCGGGATTCGGGTGGAGACCCGAGCAGATCACAACCAACACCCGAGCTAAGAGACAGGCACCAGGGGGACATATCCTCTCTTCCGCTCCGGCTCACGCGGAAAACAGAACAGCCCAGCAAGGTGCCCAGGCAGGAACCTTTAAAATCCCAGTCGCTCTGTAATAAGCCCGAAGGACCCTGCATTGGGCATGGATCTATTGTGAATGATGGTGACCTGGCTGACTCGATTGCTAAAATACGATCAAGGGACAGGCCATCTGCCCAAATAGGCAATTATTATACGTGAAAAGCAAAGCAGGGGCCAAATAGCGGTGTTAGCATCACGAGGTGGCTTACCTGAAGGCGCCAACTGTCAAATTGGAAATCTGTACTGAAGGGTCGCCCCTGCTGATCTCTTCCAGACTATTAATCCACCTGAAAATTCCATCCGCTGGTCTTGCCTCTCAACTATGCACATCTCTTTCCTCTTCACCCAAGGTCTACTGGCCCTCGGTGTAGCGGCGTCCAAGGGCCGGAGGCTCCGGCGACAGAATGGCTCGGTTAACCCCGAAGTCCCGTCTGATTGCACTTGGTGGGATACGGCCATCGACAAAAGCCACGACTGTGATTTCTTGGAGTCAGATTGGGATATCACGCACAAGCAGCTTGTGGAATATGTACGACAACCCGCTGCTCTACCTCTGCTCTCTGCTTGAATCTATTATTAACATGCGAAACATTAGAACCCCCGCCTCAAGGATGACTGCAGCGGCTTCCAGGTTGGCCAAGCATATTGCGTCGAGGTCAACCACGGGCTTCCTCGCGATGAAGATCTACCCGAAGTGACGACGACGGAAGATGCCTCGCCTGAACCTACAGAGGACTCTAAGCCCTTTCCCATTCACTACGGCCTCATTGAAACCTGCACGTCGTTCTACAAGGCCAAGAGGGGAGACACATGCAACAGGATCATTGCACATTACAAGACGTTCGACTTTGCAGATTTCTTCAAGTGGAACCCTGCCGTCGAAGAAGACTGCAGAGACCTCTGGGCCGACGTCTACTACTGCGTAGGCGTCCCCGGAACACCCACCAGTCCGCCCACGCAGACGGCTGCTACTACGACGGCTTCCGAGACAGAGTCGGCCAAGCCGAGCCCCACGCAAGACGGCCTCACTGAGAACTGCACGTCCTTCTACTTTGCTGCCACAGACGACACGTGCGCCAAGATTGTTGCCAAGTACGACACTTTCGACTTAGACGACTTCTACAAATGGAACCCGGCGGTTGGCAAGGACTGCGGCGGCATCTGGGCCAGCACATACTACTGTGTTGGGGTTCCCGGGACGCCTACCAAGCCTGACCCAGCTACCGCACCACCCACGACAACAGGTGGCATCGAGACTCCCTACTCGATTCAGAAATATTACAAGATCACAATGGCCCAGCTGGCAAAGTGGAATCAGGCGTTTGGGGCCAAGCGCACAGCTCTGTGGGCTCAATATTAAATTTATGTATGCCCTTGTGTGTAGTTAGGCTCTCCCTGATGAGCTTTACCCTGGACCCGGAATTAAGAACGAAATAAATGTGAGTGTTACTTGTGTCAAGGAGTCTTTCGTTGGTGGTAGATGTGGTGAGTACGTCAAATCAAAGGGGAAAGGCCTCATTTGCAGTACGCCATGTTCAGCGCCGCTAAGCCACTCCCGCAAGCAACGCACTATTCTCCGAAGAAGATGACTGCAGCTCGGCCCGAGCAAGCGTTGCTGTAAGCCTTTTCGCTCCAACTCCTCAAAGTCGCCCATCACATGGATCAAAGGGAAGCCGGCCTATTGCAGAAACACGGTTCGTATGCCTGACAACAGTACATCATCCTGTAGTGTCGCTGTTCGAGAATATCCATGTTTCAGCCACACTCAAGATCCTTATTTATGATTCTATCTAAGAGTCCTTAGGTTAGGTGACTGACCCCGCGGTAGTCGAGTTGCAGGTCTCTGGGGATCACAATAGGAAGAATCCTAGTGCACAAGTCCCAAGACCTACCCAAATAGCCATGCGGGATGCCCGGATTCTCATCATGCCATCCTCCTCCGGTGCATAGACAGAGGCGCAAGACTCAGGATCAGTGATGTCATACATCTTCCACCACGATGTGTTAGGCAGACAAGAGGCGATTTCAAGCATCTTGGCTGCGACAGTCGAATCCAGTTTTGGGTCAACGCTCAAGTTGCAGGGACTCCAAGGCAGGTCCTCGACGACCACACAGGTGTCGGAGCCCAGATAATTGTATGGTGCTGTATCTGGTGTGGCCATAGAATCGAGAATCCGGAACTTCTGGTGATCAACAGGACATGAGGCCGCAGTCATGTTTGGCAGGGAACCGTTTTGAGCAATAAAAAAGTTCAAGGAGCCTTGTTTCCAGGAACTTGGATGCTGCCAAGTAGCGTTGCATGACTGGGTCACGGATACAGTCCAGTTTAGTTTCCATTCGGTCATATTCTCGCTGCTGAGACCAGAACCGGTAATAGCGTAATATGGGTCCACATCGGAGTCTAGAGAGCCCGATGCGACTAAATTCATTACATTTTGAGGGGGTAGATATCCAAAGTCTACTTTCCGGTCCTCGGGGGTTATGCCCATCAAATGCCAGCGCAGATACAGCCCGTAAGGCCAAACTTCTGCTGCGCCGCTTATAGCAAAAACAATTGGGAAGGGATATACGGGTTGATAAGTCTCGTTGGGTCGAGGGAAAAGGAGCACCGTCTCGACGTCGATTGGGAACGATGATTTCGAGCTCGTATCTCTTAGTTGATGCTGCATGGCGGGGGTGGCAAGGGCCAACACCAAACTAGAAGATGGATCAGCGGGTGGAACCATGTTGATCCAGTTGCAAGGATATCGACATCGCACATGAGCATACCTGAAAACTGCGAAGAAATGCATGGTCCACTTTGTTGGCGTTTTGCTCACGAACTGGATAGTTTGTGGTTTGCCTGGGCTGCGAAGTAACAGATGCTGAGCTGTCCGAACCAGGACTGAGCCGAGAGACAAGGACGGGCCATCCCACGCATTTATCTGCAGCTGGGCCTCATGCCTGGTTTGCCACGCAGCGATTGACTTGCAGGGAGGTGTCGATTCGGGACAGCCATCTCTCGGATCGTGCCACAAAGTAGGGTGTGGATCGGACGCACCATGGCCTACGGCTCAGCAGCCGTCTTGTAATAGGTACGTTGGCTACACAACCGAATGCCAAGCCCGTATTTGGTTACCGCATTAAGTAAGGGCGGAATACTTGAAACGTTGAGCCCGCGTACTGCGTAGTGCAACCAACATAACGTTGCGTTCTTGACAGGTCCACATTCTCCTCGTGACGGAATAACCGGTTGCCAAGAGAGTCGTGCTCATAATACAAAATTAACCATAGTTTACCGCCGAGATCGTCTCTCGCTATCTTTCTGAGAACCGAAGACATCATTGTGGCGCATGTTTTTCCCCTGCTGTTGTTGGTGTGTGGGGATTATCAACCTGCAGTCAACGAGAACATGACCATTGCAACCGAATCATTTTGGGCTGCCCCACGTCTTGGAGCAAGGCACAGCCAACAACGACCAACAACGACCAACAACGGCCCGACTGGCCAACTTCCTTTGAGGTTGTGTCATAAATTGACGCAGAAGGCAAGCATCTACGGTTTTCTACTCCAGGCCAACAGTAACTATATCTCCCTCTTCTCTATTCATCTTTACGCCCCTTGATTTGCTTAATTCAAGATGGCATGTCTCAGTCGTTTTAATACCCGCTATTTTCAGCCTCATTGCTTTTCGGAATGGAAATCGTTTTGAGCCTTGTAGTCCAGGGTGTTCACGGGATAATGAAGTTTCGTGTATCAAGCACTTATTTTCCAATGCATCTATCGTATTGTGATGTCATGAAAGGGGCCGTCATCAAGGGGTCCTCAGCCTATGGAAGATGAGCTCCATGATGTCTAAAATTACTTCCGGCCTCATGCCGGCTCCATACAAGGTTCCGAGCTGATGTTGATCTCCTCAGACGGACTGAAATTTCCCTCTCTGTTGTCCCTTTTAGCACCTTCTTTAGTATCTGGTCGCCTCTAGTTCCAGCCGCTGACGGCAGTGGTGGTCTTTATCTATAATACTGACGCATGAACTATCATTAGATAGAAAAGTACACGATCTTAATCTTTGATCCCAATCACTTTGACAGCATACAACCGTGAGGTTGTCGTTATTTTTGGCCAAAGATGTGCCAAGCTCCAAAACTGACCCAGCAGCAAATAACATCCCATCCAACACTGCTGACGGCGGGATGTTCATGGAATGTGCTCAGAATCAAATCGAAGTCTCCTCCCGCAGACTTAACCTCGTTTGTAGCCAATATGAGCACAACGGCCATGGTTCCAATCTTGTAGAACATGGACGGTTGGTTGAGCAGATGGGCGGGCACTTGGACGGGCAACAGGCGGTTCAGGAGCAGCGGGGCAAAGGCCAGGATGTGAGGCAGCATGAGGATCTGCATGAAGCGCGGGTTGTCAAAGAGATTCGGGATGGAAACAGCGATGCTTATGTTGAATCCCAGAATGACGGGCCACCAGAATGGCGACGATGAGGGTGTTGCCACAATGTGCTTCGGCGGCGTCTTTTTGGAAGGCCCAGCCACGTCATAGACGGTGAATGCGAGGAATGACAGGTTTGCAGCAAAGGAGATGGCGACAACCTGGCCCAGGAGCATGAATACCCACATGTGCGGGATGCTCCTCTTTTTAGCTGGGGGAGATTGTCATCAGCGTGCAATTGGAAAGATAGGGAAGGACTATGAAACTCACCTTGAGCCGCAAGCAGTACGCTCCAATTGGCGCAGAAGCCAAAGATCTGCATCGACCACCAAGCCCTGGGCGGCGTCTCGAGGGTCGAAGCCCAAGCCTGCCTGAAGAGCTGCGTCTCACGCAGCCACTGTCCGAGATGCAGCCCGTTGGGATCGGCCGATACCTGCTCGAACCCGGACGAGACGGCCCATTGGATGTACGACCATTCAAAGAAGCGGAACATGTGGTACCAGGTAGTTGCGAAGCTGACGACGGCGAGCAGGCTGAAGACGGTCATGGCGGAGCGGCGGCGCGCCTCTCCGATTGGCGACAGGCCCGTAGCCACGCCCAAGCGGACGCGGATGATGGCGATGCACCAGCTGGTGAGCAGCACGGCGGTCGCCAGATACCCGGCCAGGATGGCAATGGGACGGATGTTGGAGACGTCGACCATGGTGGCGGTGGTGATGATGGAGGTGAGTGAAGGTTTGGGTGAGGCTGACGCGTGTCTTCAATGAGTTGCGGTTCAGCGCCGTGGGTGGGTTCCGGAAGTGGGTGATAGTGTTCACACAGATACCAGCTGCGATCCGCACGTATGCGACACCGTATAAGGCATGATAGAGGGGATGAATGAAGGAGAATAAATACAAATAAAATTAAGGTACTTCCAGGGTTTCCCAGAAGGCGCATTAGAAGTTTATTGCATCATTTGTTTTCAGAGACGGCCCAACATCCCTTTGCTGGATATTATCATGTCTCTTCATGGTGCAAATCCCCCACCCTGTGCGTGCGAATGGCCACGCCCGCTGAAGCTGTTGGTTTGCAGCGGCCTGCAGCACCTACATCAGGTAGGCCGCAGCACCTACATTAGGCAGGCCGCAGCGAGTAGGCCGCCCCCAGAATCTCACCCACACACACAATTCCCTGAAGCAGCCATGGCAATAAGCTTATTGTTCCCTCGGCAAAAGTCCCCAATAGGTCGGAGCTTCTGCTGGCAAATCCTCAACATAATTACGTATCAGACATGGCCGCGCATTATCGCCACGGTACCGGTACAAAAATGCGCCGGTACCTTGCCAACCTGCCGAAACCGTGCTAACTCACTTGTACGTACATAGCACTGCAGCCTCGGCTGGGCAGGCGGCGCATGACAAACGCCGGATCGGACATTGGCTCCTTGGCCCAACACAGCTAAAACTCCGCTGCGACGATGAGACACGGCGCAAACTCAAACATCGGCCCAGATCCAGCGGCGTGAATCTTGCCATGGACATTCCCGCAGACCGTCCAATGGATCCCGCAGACCGTCCAATGGACCACCCGCGGCATGACGGGCTTCAGCGGCCTCTAGAGCAGCCACTGCAGCCTCAGCAGCCTGAACAGCTTCAACAGACTCCCCTCCACCGTGTCGCCATCGTCGGCACTGGCCTCGCCGGCCTCTCCACCGCCTACCTGCTGCAAAACGACTCGCAAAAGCGGTATGCAGTGACCCTTTTCGAACAGGTGCACGCCCTCGCACCCAGCGCCAAAGGCCAAAGGCCTCGTTTCTACGGCTAGACTGACTCTTTTTTTCCCAGGCCGACAGCCTGTCGTTCGACTCGGCCTCGGTCGCCGTCAAAAACACCACGACGGGCATCACCGAGCGCGTCGACCTGCCCATGCGCGCAGCTGCGGGCGGCTACTACGACAACCTCCTGCGCCTGTACCACCACCTGCGCATCCCGCTGCACCCCATCCGCTTCCTCTTCGTCTTTGCAAAGGCGCCCCCGCCGACCGATGCCGCCGCCAAAGTGAAGACCGAACCCCGACGCACTGATTTGACCGCCACCGAGCAAGCCATTGCCGCCCCGGGGACATATTTCGTCCATGCCTCGAATCTCCATCAGATGCTGCCGCCCTGGCCTGGCAATCGCGGGGTGATTCCTCACCTGGTTGAGATCCTGTATCTGATCATCTGCCACTTCTGGTTCTCCGTTGCTTGCTTTGCCGTGCAGCCGCTGGCGGCTTCGACATCGCGTGACGGAGGCGAGTCGTTCGCAGACTACGTCCAGAGGATATGGCTGCCACGCCGATACGTCTCCCACTACCTGCTCCCCCTGATAAGCAGCGTGTCGACTTGCTCTCACAACGAGCTGCTCGCATTCCCGGCGAGCGACGTCGTCAATTACAAGAAGCAGTCCCACGGGCAGCAGCACTACACCGTCTGTGGAGGAGTTAGCCAGGTCCAGTTGAGACTCGCCGAGGGATTGAAAGACATCCGACTCAGCACTCGAGTCGTCGAGGTTGTGCCGGGTGCGAATCAATCGGACGTGACTGTTCGTTGGCAGTCGACAGATGGATCTGCCCAGATCACGGAGCAGACTTTTGATCGTGTTGTTCTCGCTGTGTCGCCAGATGTTGCAGGCAGCATCTTCAAACCATTGAGGTCAACATTGAACAAGATCCCTACGCTCCGCGTAGAAAGCTCTGTCCTGCGTCCCGGCGCTGCGAAAGGGGAGTCGGCCACCTTCGAAGTCGATGATGGTGCTGGCGAAGATCCCATGACATGCGCCCATCATCTCGGCGACACGTCCCCTTCACAGGTAATTACGCTTAAGACGCGGTTCTCCGAGACCAACGGTTCCCAGACAGAGGCCTTGCATGTCATGCCGGGCGGAGTCGTCGTCAGCACGTGTCCTCTAGACGGGGCTCCCGACTTGAAACAAGTCCTTAAAACCGCCAGGTTCACCAGGACGCTACGGACCACAGAGAGTAGGGCAGTGATCGAGAAGATCATGGGTGGTTCAAGAGGGACTTCCAAGAAGACAGACGGGGATGCGACATCCGGATGGGTGAATGGGGAGGATAATGTGTGGTTGGTGGGCGCCTGGTGCTGGGACGGCATGGTCCTCCTTGAGGGATGCATCGTGTCCGCCATGAGAGTGGCTGGGGACTTTGGTGTCACGGTTCCGTTCTGAACGACATGCAATGAAATGAGCGAATGAGCGAAATGAGCTTAATGAGGCAGCGATTCCATTAGAAGGAGCATATGATAGAGAAGAGAAGGACGAATATGATGTCATGCCGAACAATATGGATCTGAGCTCGTACCGTAATTAGGTCATAGGGCTGCACTGAGCAGCATGCGAACGAGCAGCATGTGAACGTAGGTGGCACGTCCCAACAGTCGACATTCATTTTAACGATGTATACCTTATAAGAATACTCCGATCTGTTAATTGCCTCAACCCAGTAGTCGAATACTGACCAGTGGGGCGATACCACACTCGTCGCGCACTTAAGCTTATTGCGCCCCTTCTTCATGTAAATCTGTTGAACAACCATCTCGACCGCAGCCATGGTGTCCTTCCAAGGCGAGGATTTCGCAGTGGGATTCGTAGGGGGTATCGCATTCACCTTGATTCTCGCGGGAATCGCGTCTGTCACCGTCCTGCGGATGACTGACAGATACGGTCTCGGCCACTGGAAACTTAACATCGGCACGCCTCTAAAGTCCATGTGGATGAATGTGGGCTATTGGTGAGTTTCCAAGCCCTGTTCCCTCCTTCAGGGCTAAAGAGTTCGAGATCTCATTGCCGAACATACAGATTTGCTAACATTCGTTTAGGAAAAACGAACAAGGCGAGCCTGTTCAGGACTTCGAAGAAGCATGTCTCGGCCTGCTCAAAGAAGTCGTCAAGGCGTCCGGCATCCTGGATAAAGATGCCACAAAAGACACACCACCCCGGTCCCTTGCCATCCTGGACCTGGGCTTCGGCTGCGGCGATCAGACCTGGGAGCTCGCACGCCTCGCCCAGCAGGGCGGGTATCTGGACTTCCAATACGTGGGACTCACCCTCAACGAGGCCCAAGTCCAGTCGGCGCAGCGAAGAATCTACCGCGAAGTCGCAGGCGCTGATGCTTGCGAGCTCAAGACCGACTCGTTCAAGATGTTCTGTGCCAACGCCGCGAAGCCTGAGACTTGGAGTCCGCAGGTCACCGAAGCGGTCGAGTCGCTGGCAGACGAGAAGTTCACCGGGACGTGGCTGCTTGCGCTGGACTGCCTGTACCACTTCTCTCCGTCAAGGAAGCCCGTCTTCAAGTACGCAGCCAACAAGCTCGACGCCCAGGTCATGGTCTTCGATCTTCTCCTCAACGAGACCGCTTCCATGCGGGACACATTGATCGTGAGAGCTGTTGGGGTCATGATGGGATGTCCGGTGCGGACGTTCCTGACAGAGACCGCGTACAAAGACCAGCTAGTCGAGTGCGGCTACGACAGGAGGTCCATCAAGATCCACGACATCACTGGGGATGTGTTTTCAGGGCTGGTCAAGTTCTTGGACCGCCAGGACAAAGCGCTAGGGGAGTACGGCATTTCGTTGGGCGGCTTCAAGCTGGCCCAAAGGTTGTTCGATTGGTTTGCTCGGTCTAAAGTGGTCAGGGCTGTCACGGTAGTCGCTCACACCAAGGGAAAGTCTAGTTAGGGGTAGTATAAAATAAGCAGCACTGATACTCCGACCAGAAATTTGTTCTTTGCTCACGATGCGTTCGCTTGAAACCTTCGCCAACGCAGTACGCTATTGAAACATCTATATTACCCATCACACGCACTAGATACAGTAAGATTCGGATTTAAAAACTAGAAAAATACATCTATAAGGGTGTGTGGCAAAAGTACAGAGCAGCTAGCTGAGACCACCGCTAGCCGGGACGTTTCAACTGTTGTATAGTGAGGTAGGACAAGAGAGACGAGAAACTCAGAAACCCATCTATAAGGGTACATTGATAATGCCTACAGTGATGTTACATGCACTAACAGGGAAACCTAATATTTGGATAATGGAAACAAAGAACATAGACATCAGACTGATAGGTACTATCTAGTGTATCGTCTAATCGAACAAGTCACTAAAGGATGCCACACTCGAGCTGAAATGACTGACAATTGATCTTGGGTCTAGATAACCGCGATGACAAAGGAACATTATCTAATCTGCTACTCCCCAAAACTTTCCCAACTTGATCCTTAAGACTGACTAATTAGGTTGAGCTAATAGTCCTAAAGAGGGGCGGAACTTCCTGTTGAAAGCAGCTGCCGTGTATTACTTCTTCCTGGTAAAAGTATGAACCCCCCAAACCCAAACCCCAAAAGTGCAGTGATCTCTGATACACTACTCATAGCTTGATATCGTTGGTGTAAATGATTCGGTCAATTAGTGACCCTGTCGGCGCATCCGGGTAATCCATGAGCAGCGTTCCAACCCTGGCGGGATTGCCGACCCCGCCCCTTGATTGAACAGTTTGCTCTAGCGCAACATTCATCGGTGTGTTTCCTCCCAGCGCCTTGGTTGCGTAGTTGTAATTCGAGTCTGGAATGAGCCCGCCAGCGGTTGTGTAGCTGCTGAAGCCAATGTACCAGGCACCAGCCGGACCGCTTGATGAGGCTGCCGCATCAACGAATGCGTTGACCACGCCCGTCTTATAGGCCAGGGCCGCATCTCCATCTCCTTCGTAGGTGCAGTAGTCTTCAACAACCAGCGACACATTTGTTTGGCTCGCGTCTTCAGTGGGGTGGCTGATTACTGCCGAGGCGGTGTTATACGGCCAGTTAGTCGCGTTGACTCCAAATGATGTCGCCTTGTTGTCGAGCGCGTCCGGTAGAGGAACTCGTCGAACCAGCTGGATCTTGCCCTTGATCTGGTCCAAAGTAGGGATGGTTCCTGTGGTGACCCAGTATTTACTCTGAGCACTGATCAGTCCATACACGTCGTTTGATACGTCTTGATCCTTGGCGTCGTCCTGATCGGCCTTGATTTGCACGATTATTCCCTCAGTTGAATGCTTGTCGAGCCAGTCGTAGAAGAATTGGAAAATCTCGGCAAACGAAAGGCCAAGATACCAATTTCCGTGGAATGCTGCCACTGGACCGCTGCCTGATCCCGGAGCAGGGCTGTCGGAATCATAGCCCGCTCGTAGATCGAAGTATCGGATTCCTGCATTCAGCTGCTCCGTGATTCCCATATTTTGACACTGAACAAGGGCCTCGCTGACGAGTGCATGGTACACACCCGTAGCGGAATCATGTGTTCCTGGGATCGACAAGTCCGCGATGCTGATCTGCTGGTTGACCAGGGCGCCCATCCAGCTGTCCGGGTACAACTGCGCCGTGGGACGACGGGAGTAGTACATGGGCGCATCTGATTGGTACGTGTTCCACACTGCGTAAATCCAGTCGTTGGACCAAACCAGAGCTGCCTCGTTGAGGCCTTCGAGGATATTGCCACTGCCCAAAGACTGATTATCGCTCCAACAGTTGGCATTGTTCTTTGTCTCCCAGTAGCAAAGGAGGTTGCTTGAGCCGTTGTGCTTCTTGAAGCAGATCCACGCATGTTTGCCATCGGGCGTAGCAGTAGCACTGATGCCACTGTTGCCAGATTCATTCAACTCGACGGAGGGACCCCATGTATTGCTGTCCTCAATCAGAGTGATGTCCAATACTCCGCGACCGTCTCCGTGCGCGAGAAACATTAAATGAACACCGTCATCACGCACAACCAAAGCTGGATTACTCGAGCTTTGTTGGTTGATCCTTGTGTTGTCTGAGAACTCACTCCCGGTGATGGTCGTTTGGCCTGGGTTAGACCACGTCCAAACGAAATGATCGCTGTCAGACTGATTGTAGCCAATCACATGCAGCGTGCCTTTGTGAGTAACAGCCGTAACGGGCGTGTTCCACGTCTCGCCCCAGTCGCCAACGTGCTCAAACGTTACTTCGTTGTATTTGAAGATGGACAGGCCCGAGTCAGAGCTGGTTGTGGACGTCCACGGTACAAATGCGTACAAGACTTCTTTGAAGACGACCAAAGCAGATGTGTTAGATTGGACCGTCGAGTCGTTGAGTTTAGCGTGGCTTAGGGGAGCCCAGCCATCGTCAGAAGGGAGCCAAGACGTGAAGCTGAAAGTCGACGCTGGTGTATCAGTCCCGGATGTGGTGGCCCAGGCGATGAACACTCGGCCATTGAAGTCGCATATGGCAGGTTTATTCTGAGTTTCGACTTGGGCGCCTTGAAGAATTGGCTTGGCTGGGCTCCACGGGGCGGGTAGGCTTGAAGACATCTTGAAAATGGTTGGAAAGGGTTGTAAGTAAAATGAATGATGAGGATGTTGAGGATGATGAGATGGTATGATATGTACTGTAAGAGGCCTCGGGACTTCTTTATATATCCAACTCTCATGTACGTATACCTAGATCAGTTGTCTGCATAATCATACTCCTTTGAGAATATCCCGTATGTGCATTGTATGATGCCCTTAGCATGGCCTCATTCTCGTGCGTGGCTTGCTGAAGTTCCAACGCAGAAAGCCGTGGCTTAGCTGAGTAGGGTCATAGCGGCAAGATATTCTATGGCTGGCTCTAATAAATATGCACCTTTTACCCGATTCATCGCTAGTAACACGAAGTGACTACAGAGTTATCTAGAAACACGACACTATATTAAGACATAGACTTCTTAGCTGCCAGTAGCACGTAGGGGAAGGTCAAAGCACGAAGCCCAGAACTAGAGAGAGTGAGCTGGTGGTGGTTCAATAGTAACCGTGAGGTATGAGAGTCAGTCAGTTGACTTAGCAGGCAGTAGGGGTGAGAATAGTTATGGTTCTAGCCCTCTATAAGCGCTAAATGGCATTATACCATGGCCCACAGTTAAAATGGCTGAGTGGGATTAGTCGACTACCTCGACATGATAAATCTAGACTTTTGTGGGCCGCAGCTTTGGTCTAGAACGCATAGGGCGTTTATGTGAGGCTTCTGGCCAAACGTGTCCAATTCCAGCCAGAACCCTCGAGTGAATCCTCAAAGCCGTGATTATAACTCGACAATTGCCTCAAGTGTCAGGGAAGAGAAGCCCGTGCCTTGGACTTCGTAGTACCAGGTCGCAAACAGAGCCGCCGCGGAATTTTCCATGGCGCATTCCTTTTTACTGAATGAGACGTTGCTTGAGATACAATCTCCCTGGTCGGAATGTAAAGATGGGAAGACTATACGCAGCCTCAAGGCCGTATGTGGCGACCAATTGTGAACATCGCAGTCCGAAGAAATCAGAACCAAGACTGCAAACTATTGAATAATTGCCTGACTCCCGCATGATGCCGTGCCGACGCACCCGTATATTTTCGCCACGGACGCCAGGTACGATAGTTTCCTGTACGGTACGACCCTAGGGTGCCGACGGCGCGGGCGGGCGAGAGCGACGACAAGCCCGGGGTCACGATGCGGAGGGTGGAGCATCCTGGCGGTCAACCTGCGAACGGACAGCCCTCCATACCGAAGTCTGTATATGTTTCAGACATGCATAAACTCCATGCACCGCTTGGTAGTTTGGCGGGACGGGGCGGGGTCCACATTGGTCTAGCCTGGGGAAAACAAGGGACCTGAAAATGTTGCCACGCGAGTTGTCTTCAAGTCGACCCCTGTCTAAGACATAGTCGACGCCACGCTACACGCCGGGCTTCCTGCTAGCTCCAATAGTTTGCGTATAGAATACAATAAAATGCGACTAATAGCTACGTGGAACTGAGGCTGAATAGTTTTGCACTACTGCGGTCGGTAGGATGTCCCAGTGTCAAGGCTCGCGGTACGGAGACCCATGCAGATCCTGGTTTGTATGCAGCCTCCAGACCCCTTAGGGGCGAGTTCTCTGCTGGGCATCGCCACGGCCCCTACGAGTAGGGTACCCCTCCCAAAGCTCGTTAGCCAGCTCTACAAGTCACACCGTTACGTATCACATTGCGGTCGCATTGGTTCAATACCCAGCGACCTCGCTAGGGCCTCGGGGCAGGAGAGATGACACCACGACGGCCCGGGATAGACACTATTGAAAATGCGATAGAATGATTTGCAAACACATGTCACTTGACTGCAGCCATCGTTCCCCCAAAGTAAGGCTCAGCTCTATTTTCGCCGCCATGTCTGGCCACATGGGTAGCACGCTAAAGTCAAGCTAGCCACTAAAGGTAAACCACCTAATACGTGTTGAGAAGGGATATGCAAAGGTTGCTGTTTGGATGTTCAGCTCTACCCAATCGCCCAGGCCTCATTGTGCTACTCATCTCGAAGCTCATCATGTCTCGAGCATTGAGCTAGGCGTAAAGAGAGTAGATCTCATAATAACGCGAAGTTGCAACTACTGAGAGCTGAGAACAGCCATGCCATACCATACAAGATAATAGCGCCGCCGTCTCTTCCGGTATAACCGATGTATTCAGCCTCGGCACCATTCGTAGCTAAGACATAACGGTTGATCCGAAATGCACACGTGGTTGATATGGCTGCATTGCTGCATGTCTCAGCATAGAAACACCACCCAAACAACTAGTTGAAACATCCCCAATAAGAAGCCGCGCTAAATTCATCCAAATCATGTTTTGTTTAGCTCCGTCCATTTTCGTATTCCTACACCACATCAAAGCAGCTACTGAGGGGTGATTCTTCAGCCAGCCCAAATCTTCTTTCATGCACACACTAAAGCCCCCCTGAAGTTGCGGTGAGTCTTAATTCTTAGCTGTCTATCTGGCTGTTGACACGTCTACTCTTACCTGAGAGCACACGGAAACTGCAATACAGTTAGTTCAGTTGTTACCGCCTGCAAAGAAAGAAATGAACTTCATTCTTGGCCTTTTGAAGAACAGCGAAAATGGGAAGAACTCGATCATTTCCCATCGCCAACCGCCCCCGCGACACTTTAGTCATTTGGTTGTTTTTCCTTGAGGCGTGGTCGCTAGCCACTGGGTCTGTTGTTGCATCTGAAAGGAAAGAGTGTACATGAGAATGAGAAGATCTTCATTTCTACAGAGCACTCGTCGCTGCTCCTACAGACGACGCTATTGTAACCTTAGGGCTGCCCGCCTGAGAGACGAACGCCGATGGAGCAATGCAGTGATGGAGCGGCAGAGGATGGAGGTCCTTGGGACCGGACCGTGATCTCAGCAGCTGATTGATGTGACAGTTGCATTTGTGCGTTAAGACATACCTACCGTCTCAAATCCATTCATTGGACTTGGGATGTCAGAATACTTGTGATTTGTTGGCGAGGGTCTGTCAGACGTTGCCTAAAATATTCTACCACCGCAGCTTGTGGTTGCCTTTACCAGATCTCTCGCTCAATGCTGGCATGCTTTAGTTCTGTGAATTCGGTGATGATGCAACATGGCGTCGGGCTGGAACGTGTTGGAGAGCTTTCTAGTCATTACACCCCTCTTATCTCCAGTCACTGCATGGAAAGTGGAGTTGGTGCTGCGGCATTGTCAGACTTTTGACATGTGATTTTATACTATCCTCGAAAGCAACGGGATGCCTCAGAGTAGGTGGCGGCTAATAATAACCCGACAGGGGGCAGTGGCGTATATCGCCCGATTAGGTCTGAAATACGACCCCTCTGCGACACTACACTCAAAAGCAATCACTCTTCAACGGAAACTCCAACATACGACAACCTCATGGCACCAGTATGACATAACTGCTCGTATCAGGTTGGAGAGGGGAGGATTACTGCATTGAATTGAGGCTTGTTTATTGGCTGAGTCGATGATTAGAGCCAAGGATTCGGTCAAATGGCGGCTCAGGAACCCCTGCTATAGGGCGTTGTCAATGATTTTGATGATGATGACACCGATTCTACCTGTATCAAATATTGGACACTAGCTGGCTGAGACTAGAAGTGTGTGGCAGAAGAGTAATTAAATGGCATGAGGGCGACGGTGAGTACTATCTTGACATAAACACATCCAGTGTTGTTAATTTACAACTATTTTCTGAAGGAGAAAAAACAATTCCCTTTATGAGTTACTTTCCTTGGTGTCATTTATTCATCGTTCCATGCTTATGGCTTTTCTTATTTTCATCAACTGTCAGAAATAAGCGGCGTTAAAAGCCACCGTCAGCTTCCCCATAAGAAACCTCGGCAATAACAAATGGCGCCCCGGATTTTCTCGTTTAGGCCTTTCCTGATAAGCATCGTTTCCACCTAGCCGCGTCGGTCTCCGACGGTTACCATGATGGCGCGCAAGTGGGGCTCCGTGATGGTGTGCTTACTAGGGACAATCACGCGCGCCCTTCATTCCGAGCTCAAAGATTAGCGGATGCGCGTCGTGGAAAATGATCAAACCGAGACATTCATCATCGGATTCTGTCGTGCAGAGCATCTGAGCCGCTTACACTGTAGCCACTGGCTGTTGCCGCAACATGACAATCCGAGCAGAGAACATCGATAATCCGACTGAGGCGTCTCGACTTTTGTCCAACACGACGCCCGGCGATGATGCGCGATTTCAACAAAATGGCTACGGCTCCGTGCCTGCCGACTGCGAAAGCTCAAACGACTCAGAGTCCACAGTGTCAAAGCCAAAGTACAGCAACTCATACATTGCTCGAGTGGTAGCGGCCCTACTCATCGGTGAGTCCTCGACCAAGCTGAGCAACGGCGTCTCAATCTAATACTCGCCAGGTGTCTTCACTTCCAGTATAGATGCATCCTTGGTTCTGGCGACACATCCCGTTATCGCGTCCGAATTCGGGGATTTGGAAGACTCAAGTTGGCTGTTCATTAGCTTCATGCTCGCTGGAGCCGCCACTCAATCCCTGGTACGCCAATTGGTTCAATCCTCGCACCCGACAAGAAACCGGTCTAATTTGGGTTCGCACGCAGTATGGCAAGCTTAGTGATATCTACGGTCGGAAACCTATCCTCATAGTTTGTTATGGCCTTTTCGCCGTCGGTTGGTAAGTCTCATCTCCTCTATCCCTAAATATCCGAACGTTTCTAACTGCTAAATAGTGGCCTTGTGTAAGTTCGCCCTGAAACTATCGAGATGTTTGGAGATTAACAACTTTGAAGCGGCGCCGGCCAAACGATGTGGCAAGTCATTATAGGGCGACTCATCTCCGGGTCAGGAGGCGCTGGAATGATGGCACTGGTCTCTGTGATCATAACGGGTATGTGAGAGCAACAGAGATTTGAGATGAGAGCTAACCATTCGCTAGACCTGGCTCCGCTCAGAGAGGTTGCATCGTGGCAAAGCTATTTGAACGTAATTGCAACTGTCGGCCGAAGTTTGGGTGGTCCATTGGGCGGGTGGTTGGCTGATACTATCGGTTGGAGATGGTATGTCCCCTGTCGACTCCCCTGTCGACAACCCTGTCCGACCGCATCAATCTAACATCTCTTCAGGTCCTTCCTTGGCCAAGTGCCGGTTTTCGTCGTGGCTGCGCTCCTCTGCTGGATATTGCTGCCAGACTCCTCTTCTGATCAGGTTGATAATGAAGTTGGACTAGGCAACTCGCTTGCCAGAATTGACGGCCTGGGTGCATTCCTTCTCGGTACCGGAATTTTGGCACTCATGCTCCCGCTTGAGATCGGAGGCCAAAAGGTTCCTTGGACTCACCCCCTGGTATTTTCTCTTGTTGGAGCCGGCATTTTGCTCCTCTTCTTCTTCGTGCGCGTGGAAGCTGGCTGGGCCAAAGAACCCATCTTTCCACTCCGCCTGTTCCGCGAGCGCAACGTCACCATGTCGTACTTCATCATCGCAGCACAGTCTGGAGCACAACTGGGGGCAAGTCCACTTCCAGACAGACCCAGACCATTGCTAACCTTTGATCACAGATGATGTACTCGGTGCCCATTTACTTTCAGGTTACTCAGCGCGTTTCTAGCACCATCGCAGGCGCGCATCTCTTTCCCGCAGTCATTGGAAACACTGTTGGCGGCATTTTCTCCGGAGCTTTGATACAGAGGTTAGAACACAGTCAAATGTGAAACATACACTTGCTAACAGGCTACAGAACTGGTCGCTATAGAAATCTTATCATCGCCTCGTCCATTTTTTCTATGTCTAGCTACGGGTTGATGCTTCTGCGTTGGACGGGGCACACTGGATGGGCAGAGTCACTCTACGTTATCCCTGGGTAAGAGATTCCTCTGGCTTCGAAGGAAAGACGCTAACTCAATTCAAAAGTGGCATGGGTACTGGCATCGCGCAGAGTGCCGTATTTATTGCGCTGCAGTCAGCTATTAACCCAGGAGACAAAGCTGTGGCTGCATCAGGACTCTACCTCACCGGCACAATAGGCTGCATTGTGGGCTTGGCGGCTTCAAGTGCCAGTACGCAAGTCATCCTGAGACGGGTCGTCCAGGTTAAATTGGCAAAGCAAGGCATGAACAAGTCTTTGATTGACGAGGTAAGTAGCCAAGATTTTGTGTTTCATTTTAAGAATATCACAACTGACTCGACATAGGTCATCAAAAAAGCAACCGAGAGTGTCACTTTCATTGACGAGGCACCCAAGAAGGTCGCTGAGGTCTTGGTTGAGGGCTATGTGAAGGGAATTGAATACAGCCACGGTAAGTAGACTCCATTGTGCTGATTTGGTATCTTTACTAACCTAATTAGGAATCTCCATTATCTTTTCCTTCCTTGCACTTATCGCCGCTTTGCTTATTAGGGAGCGTAAGCTGTAACTCTGGGTCGATGTTCTCGAAGATGAGCAAGCCAGAATCATCCGCATCCAGCTGATCCGAGCTACCACTACTACCAAGTGCAAGCAATAACCTTGATTGGATTTATCTCTCTTTGTGTTGGCCAAATTGTAATAAATATAGAGAGCTGTGGCGACTAGATGATTGGTTATAGAGGACAGGGCCTGGTTAGAGAGCAATTACCTGATCAATCAGGGCATGGGGTTATGTTCAGTTGAGCATATATTATCTAACAAGAATAAAGAAATAACCTATGTTAGGCACCCGAAAAGGTAGGATATTCTAATCGAAAGTGGTGTGACTTGTTCGTCACATATATCCACCTCGTTAGAAATGTGGCTCTCAGAAATACCTGTCGTCTCAGACCTGGTTCCCTTCCCTGAACCTATATGCAATAATTGGACACCGCCATCCACCTCTAACCCTTGTCTCCATGTTTTGGCCGCGCCTCGCTATTATTTATATGACATCCTGCTCCAAACACGAAACCAACCGAACTCTCCAGCGCCGACATAAATCAACCCAAACACCAAGTAAATTTTCTCCAGCATAATGCAATCCTGAGTTTGACCTCCAAGTCGCTCGATTACCGAAACCCCAGATAGTAAAGATTGAAATCCTCATGATTGGACTTTAACTGAATCCAAGCTCGCCACGGCATATTTGGAAACTTCCCGGACCGAGGCGGGTTGTTTGCAAACGTAAAGTTCTTTGCCTTGCGGTCGGTGAGTGATCCTGTTGCTGCATTGAACGCAATATTGCTCAATGTCGAATGACCAAGACTTAATGTACGGCGCCACCACTCCGCACACCGTGGTAAGCAGAAGGATAACGGCTTGGATGCTAGAATCATGTTAACAATGACTCTATCTGAAGCTTCAAGCCTGCTTACTGTGTTGCATTGGACGGCTTCTTCTTGACTCTTGTTTTCGTTTGCTTTTCACAAAAGGGACAGTCGATAAATTCAGACTGGTCTCCTAGTAGATGCAGAGGTGTGACGGTTGTCTGGGACGATTCCATTGTCATCACCTCCTGATTGTTTGCGGTAACCACCAGACCCGTCGTTGCCTCGGGTAACGAACTGTGTACCAACGGCAAGTCTGGGCCGCTGACCACTTGGGGCAAGTCGCTATGGGCTGCTTGTGGGAGTGTGCTCGATGTCACCTCGGGCAATACGCTCGGAACCACCTCAGGTAGATCGCTGTAGACTACCTCTGGTAGTGATGATCCATCGTCGGCTGCTGTGTTGTATCGGTTGAACCTATTCGCATTCACTTGGCTTATGCTCTCGTCGGGGCGGATTCCTCCAACATGCTCGGGGCGATCTTTCTCGTCGGCGCATCGCGATGCCAGTGACGTGGCATCTGTGGGCGTGTAGGGAGGAGGAGACACGGTGCAATATGTGTCTGTCGAGAGAGTCGACGCTTCTGAGGGCATCGGCGATACAACCCAATCGCTCGGTGTCTGGGGAATCTCGTTTCGGTTGGAACGCTGCATTATGTCTGCGTTACATGGTTAGATCCTCAGTCGTGCCAGGGATGGCAATAAGCTTACCTTTGCGGTGGCCGAGTATCGGCAGTATGAAGTAAAAGGGTGGGAAGAAACGGTTACACGATTGTAAAAGGTGTTGAGAGGATCAGGAAGGTAAGAAGAACGGGGAAACAGAGCTTCTTCAGCTCAAGGTGCATGCGTTAGGCATTTAATCTTTCCGTACTCTGCTCTGAGCTGCTGATTTGCCATCTGCCGTCCTAGCGCGTCGTCATGGGTCTATACTTAGTGTAGATCAATACGCTATCTCGTGTGCCCAGGTGCTTGGAACTGATCCGTACGAGGGCCCGTGTGCAACGCTACGCATTGGCAATGCTTGAGCGCGCCCAGGACATCAGACGACAAAATCGGGAGACAACGGTACACCGCATCAAGCTGCAAATCCGGGTTCGTTGAAATTGCAGAGAGCCAGGGACTTAATATTCCAGCTTCGTCGCAACTGAGGCTGAGCACCTCAAAAGGTCCTGACACGTTGGATGGCTTGCCAACGCCCCCGGAGTGGCCTACGGCGCATCGTTGAGCATGCGTCTCAGGCTAGGGGGAGGTCCACCCATTGTTCCGCTGGGACCGGCACCGAGAACGGGCGCGAAGCCGAAAGCGAGAGCGACATGCTCCCCACCTTTAATCTTGGTTGCTGCAGCACAGTGAACTCGGGCCTACATGAGCAGGGACGCAATTCGCTACGCCCAACCTTATTAAACCCTATCATGGAGTTCTGGCTGGGAAACGCTTGCCATTTGAGGCTGTGACGCAGATCTTGTTTCAATGCATCGTCCCGGCGGACATCCGGGCTGTCGCAAGTGTGCGCTTGAAGTCCAAACCGCAGTTTTCCGGGGCTAGTGTGAAGGCTATGGCAGAGTTTCGCTTTCTGTTTAGACGGCGTTAAAATAGATTGATCAGCTTCATGTCTGATATCGTCTTGCCATATAAACTGTCGCAAAGAACATGATTATTGGGCTTTTCATCATCCAACTCACCATCGACTCGACATCTCATTCTATCCACCAACACAACAAACATCAACGCTTTCCAACCTTCAATCTCCAATCTCCGATCTCCAATCTCCAAGATGGCGTTCGCATCACTCAAGAAGTTCGAGCCCTACTTTGCGCCCAGATACAAGACGCCCATGCACTTTGTTCAGATCGTCTTTGTCGTCATTGTGATTGGCCTGTCGGCTGCCCGGATGTTGATGAAGAACGCACCCCGCGGACGGTCCACAACCATCGGACTCGGCATGGTAAGCTAGCTTCGCATTTCGACTTCATTCAAAATACTGACAAGCCCAGGGTGCCAAATCTCTCATCATCATTTTTTACCAGCTCCTCACCGAGCATGTTGACGCACTCAACCGATGGGCAAGCTTGAAGGCCTGTGCGATCCTCAATTCGTTGGAGGTTGTGTTCTGGGGAGCGGTTGCATTTATGACGCTTCAAGCCAACCTTAAGAAGAATGGCTGCGAGGGAACGAGCTGCACTTTAGGCTGGGTCGTAGTCGCCGTCGCCGGCATTCTAAAGTATGTCCACACGGTGACTTCAGCAATCGAGAACCCGACTAACATCTTGTTTTAGCATCCTCGCAAACTACACTGCCATCCTGTCTGTTTTGGACTGGTATCACTTCCGCAACCACAAGTCCACTCGCGGCAACAAGATTTCCGGCCAGAGGGAAGACCAAGAATCATTAGCGACTCTCCAAGTTTACCGACAGTCGTCATAGAGAGTTGGTGCAGATGCCGGGCATGGGTTAGAAACTACCATGGCAATGCCACCAAGTCTAGAGGACTCGTTGCTTCTAGGTCCAACGCTATGGCTCTAGTGTAAAATGCGATTGAGGGGTTTTGGGGGGATAAGGTTTAGACATTTTATGATTTCTTTTGTATTTTATGAGCGCGGGCCGGGTCAGTCGATTATTCAGCGGTTTTAGAAGTATTGCGAGAAATAAACAAACAGCAAAACATAAAGAATACTAGAGATGGTGCGGTCATGAAAGTTGTGTGTAGAGAAGTTCGATGATCTCTTGCTTCTAAACTGCGAGGGGTCCTACGAGTCCAGCGGCAGCTCAATCCCGGGGTATCCTTTGAGTGCCGGGTCCTGCAACCTCAGGCTGCAGACAGATGCATCTTGAGATCGCAGGGTTGTCCCTCCGTGCGTCATGCATGCTGTGTCACTTGCAATAATTAAGAAGATGGTTTGAAGTGGAGAGTTTCATTTGTATTCATTGAAGGCCATTCTCTATTACCGCTAATGGCCATTCCAAGACGTTCCTCCAACTCGGATCCATGTTGGCAACGATGTCCTCGATAATGCTTCTACCCCACCCACATAAAAACCAGTGATTTAAGCCTGCATAGTGCAAAACCACACAATAGTAGGCGACAATTGTTAATGCAACAGGGTGGTGCTGCCGAAGTAGATCCATAAACTCCTCCGTTAGGCATATGGGAAAGCTCACGCACACTCGGAGTTCGGGTGAGGAAGTGCTAAAGACTGCGTTTTCGACCCAAGTAATGACTTCGGAAATTGATTGGTGGAAGATGGAGGCGGCTGTATGGTGAACCGTCTCGGGTATCTTTAAATGATGCAGCTGCTCAATCACGGCAGCAAGAAGCGGCGCCGGCCCGCAGCTGTCTTCTTTCAGAAATAACTCCCTTAGTTTGCTCTGGTGTAGTACATCATTATATGAGTTGAGGATCTTGCTCATGCCCCGAGTGAGCTGGAAGACGTCGATCAGATCATCAATATGAGGCTTTTCACTGACGCCTCCATAGCTGGAGAAGGATGCAAAGGCGCAGATAGAGAGCATGGACGCTGCGACAAACACTTCAGGGCATGTTTCCTCAGTGACTTGCGCGAGAGCGGTCCGGAGACCAGCAATAGTCTCGTTTTGATGTAGTGATGCGCAAATCGAGTAGTGGCCATATCGATCTGGCTGAAATTGGCTCTGGTGGTGTGCTGAGATGGCCAAGATTTGGTGCAGGAGAAATGCATGGGACATGGCCAGCCTCGGGATCTCAATCTGCCATATCTGCTGGAGGTCGGCGGCGCGAGGGAGAGTCAGGAAGGTGGATGATGTGTAGTGGTGCATAAGTTCCAGATCGGTAAGCCATGGGCTCTGGTCGGTAGATCCCGGACCAGTCACAAACTTATCAAAATACGGGAACTGGTCAGCGGCGTTGTTGGTGCTGCCCCAGCCGTGATCAGGGGGGGTTTGAACTGCCGCGGCTGGGGCGTGACTGTTGAGGAGTGAGTGCTGCGCCAGATCCAGCGGGCTTGTTGCAGAGTGAATGGTGTCCTACGGATGATTGGTGAGTATGAGTGAGCATGATTCGTCGTGATGTCATGATGCATGTCCTGCCCACGGTTCCACGTAGGTTCCACGTACCTGTGGCAGCATGGCTACCGAAGCTGTTGAGTCACTCGGGGTCAGGGAGACGCTCCTTGCCGATCCCCCGGCATTGGAAGGGCTCTGCTCCACGTAGGAGCATTCCAGGCCGTGCCTGGTGCAGGCCGAGCATGGCCGGTTCTCGTCACACTGATGAGATTTTAGTGAGATGCACCCGCGTTATGCCCCCGCGCCGGCGATTACCTTGACACGTCTCTGCTTGCAGCGCTGGCAGCCCCGTCGGGATTTCTTGTAGCCCAGGCGAGGCATCGCTGTCGTTCTGCGGGGGATCAATGCCGGCACTGATCGAACGGGCCACGCGACGACGCGCAACAGCCAAGGAGAGCACGACAACCGCCAAGGGCAAATACCGAGACCGAGACCGAGGCGACCGGGGTGTCGCGAGGAGGGCGGATAGGGATAGGGCGACGATAGGGCGAAGAACAGCGAGGAGGCCTAGAATTGCGGGTGCGTCTCTGAAATGGCGATACCGAGCGTGACGCGCGAATTTGTACAAAGCGCACCGCAACGACGGCTTCCTTAATGACGAATGTCCGAAGGCTTAGACACGGCGCTCTCGTTGCAATTACGGTGTTTAGGGGTGGGAAAAACTGGCACAGCCTGGCGGAATCATGGAACGCAGGCAAGGGAGTCTGGCCACACAGGGCTGGCCAATCATGGACGGATGCGAAAGCGAGGTCGACGCCTTGACGCCGCCGTGGGAATTGGAGATGAGCACGAACTCAAAACAATCCCTCGACCCACAAATGATAGCTCGAGCTTTGCCGGAAACGCCCAAGTGTTCATAAAGAGTCATCTAAAATCATCCAAAATCATCCCAAAGCGACGGAGCACGGTACAATTGTGGTCCATCGTGGTCCCGGTGTGTTGCACCTTCGTCTCGTATCGCCTCACTCTGCAGTCTAGACCCATGGCCATTCATGGCCCATCGTCCGTGCAGCGAGGCAAAGCAGAGATGCAGAGATGCACTCAAGCGAGAATCCAAGGCAGACTCACAATCGTCCAGGGCACGAGCATGAGTCCAAGGCAGAATTCCAGCCACACGTGAGGTTAATGCTCCTTTCATCATGGCTTCTTCCGATGTGCCCGTCTTCTCCGCGTATACGTCTGCTGCGCATGTCTTGGCGCTCCTTTCCCACGAGGGTAGTGGGTAATCATCTCTATCTCTAAACTATTTATAGACATGATGGCTTCATTCTGCGCCGTTTCGGATAGACCGGAACACGCCTGAATGATTGCTCAGCAGGAACACACAACAAGGTATCACACCGAATTGCAGAAGGCCCGATATCGTTAAAGGTCTTGAGGTTTTTGCGAAAAACTTGTTCCGTGAAATTGCAATTTTTTTTTACCTGGGGTACAGTGTTGATGCCACTAATGGTAACCACCAGGAGATGTAATCAAAGTGCCAGTGTTAATGATTTATAGCACTTAAGCTTATATCAGTGATAAAAATAGTACCCTCATGAACATGTTTTTAAACAGCCCGTTTCTAATTGGTGTCGTTGGAATTCTTTGTTTTATTCACAACGTCAACTACTGCTGTTTCTCAGCCCAAGTACATCGCAATATTGCTCTAGACTCTGTAGATTGTATTTACCAGACCGAGTTGTTTGAGAGTAAATACCAGAGCTCTCTAGCTAAGATAGACACAGGTTATGGTGTTAAATTACAATGAAATCCATCTTCAAGTGGAGTAGCAGCTCGTGTATAGGGTAGCTAGGATGGACTGCACCAGCTCTCATGTAACCATTCATGAAGATCTCGTACTGGGGTTTACAATGAAGAACCATAGACGCTACTTTATGAATGCTCCAATTATTGACATTGTAGAGAATGAAGAACAGCGAATGTATCCAGGTGAGATTATCTGACAACGCGCTTGCCAACTCTGCGGACAACTATGGATCACAGAGCCTCCGCACGGATGAAAGATCGCGTTGCAGATCAGTAGATCATAAAAACCAACAACCCAGCTGTACTAGCGCGTGATAATTACTTATCTTTGCCGCTATCTCATTGTCAATCAGTATTTTGATGCCGAATTCCACGAGTAATCACGTGACAGTCCATACATCCTCCACCTATTCCGGACTGGGGATCAAATAATGTCCACAAAGGAAGGTGAGTCATCGTGATTATATTCGCAGTATTAATTCGCGCCCTATATCTCATGGGGTGATAATGACTTTGTTTGGTGCTGGATAAATGCTTGTGGTTGACAAGTCGACCTGATGTTGCAGGGTGCGTGTGGGCTGTCAAGATCCACGCTATTAGCGCCCTGATGAAAAGGACTTTGGACATTGTTATTAAATGGAAATAAGACAGAAAATGGTGCTCAAACCCCGCTCTGTCATATTTCTATCACCCCCTTGTGACTATTGCGGGGTCTGTCTGTTCTTGGGGCAAGAATCATTCGGATGCTCGGCAACGGTCGATCAATGAGTGTCTCTGCAACCATGAGTTTGGAGCGCAGGTGACCGGGTTCATGACGCCAAGCCGTTCATTCACCGGCATGGTTCCAACCTTCTGTAGATGCCTAAACTATGTGGCCTGTTGTTGACCAAGTCTGAGTATGATATCCTGGTGTTGTGGAACAGCTGATTTCTGTTGGGCGTAAGCTGCTTAACCGAAGCATTAACCCTATCAGCAGAGCAAAGGGACTGGCCGGCGTTGAGTATCAGTTGTCGCTAAACCTGCAGGGGGGCGGGGATCGAGTTCAGCTTCTCGCCATGTTCGTCGTGCCTCTCCAATCAAGAGGCCGTAAACACCCCTTTAGTGGCGCTGGCGCCGTTCCTGGACAAGTTTAAGGCTGACCCCGCAGATGCCGATTTCCGCAACACGCGCAATCGTCGTATAACTACCTCTCCAGGGCCCCATTGCGCCTTGAAATACGAGCAACTAAATCCCTCTAACGAATAATTGCTGCAACTTACGGCCCTGCAATACCCCAGATAACACAACAGACCAGCAAGCAGCTCGCCATGGCTTCTGGGACTGAAATCCCGCCAGGCCTTGCCGAGGATCTGAAGAGTGACAATCGCGATGTGGCTGACCTGTGGAAGGAGGCTTTAAAAAGCTACAAGGGCATTGTGGGATTTGATCTCGAACAAAAGTACGAAAATGTTGACGCCATGATTGCCAAGGGTACCAAGGAGATGAACAATTTCCACAAGTTTCGCCATAATGAGAAGAAGGTGGACAAACTGCGGACGCTCTTCGCCACGAACCTGGACTACCTCGAGAAGGGCGCTCAGCAGCTCATCTCGGCCGCCACTCCAGCATTCCCTCCGGCTGCTGCTATCGGCACTGCTGTCACCTACATGCTCACCGCAAGTATCTCTCTGTCTCCGAAATGCAACGTATTTTAATCGGCTATTAGGCCTGCCGACAAGTCTCGGCTGATTATGACATTGTGGTTGTCTTTTTCGAGGACATGAACAGTTTCCTGCAGCGCATTGTTATTTTGGAGACAAGATTGCCAAAATACAAAGCCTACGAGAACTGTTTGATGGATGTCTTCACGTCTTTTTTGACTATGTGCGGTTTTGCACACAAGTACATTGAACTCGGTCGATTTAGTGAGTCATGACATGTACAATAATTTCAGGTGAAATGCTGACGTTTCACCAGAAAAATGGATCTCAAACCTGCTCCAGGGCGAGGACGGCGACCTGGGAGGTGCCAGGAAGAACATGGATCTAAAGCTGGCTCGCCTGCAGAGCGCTACGGAGTTTGCAATTCTTGGCAACACCGAAGAGCTCCAGAGCATGACCAAGGAGCTGCAAACCAACCAAAAGTCCCATATCGCCATGCTGGAGCAGCAAATGGAGGTCATGGGCACAATCCGAGACACGACTGAGACCATCCGCACAGACATGGCCAAGTTGCTGAAAGCCTTTGAAGAGGAAAAGAAGAACCGGAACAAGGAGCAGCGGAGCAAGGTCTCGGCTGCTGATCAACTCAAACCGGCTTCGGCGAAAAGGATCCGCAATGTACTCTTGACGGTGAAAAACGAAGACCATGAGTATCATATCCTAAAGGAGACGATCGTGGCCGACACATGCAACTGGGTTTTCTCAGAGCCCGAATGGGACGAGTGGTTCGGCCAAGAAGCTGGGACACAACGTCTGCTGGCTATTACGGGTGATCCGGGGTCAGGGAAGAGCCACGTTGGTGCGACGGTTTATGAAAGATTGCTGAAGGAGGCGGAACAGGATGCCTCGAAGCAGACGTGCGCAGCTCATTTCTACTTCCGAGAGCAAAGCGACAGCCTTTCTTCATTCATCGCCGCCGTTGTCACAATTATCAACCAGGTGGTGGAACAGAATGCTCCTATCTGCGAGCTCATAAATACCGAATATCTCAAAGATGAGGTTGCCATTGATCTTGACAAATGGCAGGACATAGTACGGAAACTTCTCGCTCCCGCTTTTCACAAAGACTCCAAGAATCGACTCTTCGTTATGCTGGATGGGCTGGACGAGCTGGATTCCCTATCTTCGTTCACAGAGTTCCTGGAGATTATTAGAGAAGAAAACTTGAGGGTCTCAATAGTTTTCACCGGTCGGCAAACTGTTCTTCCCAAGGTCACTGAGGTTTCTTCGCCCATACAAATCGAGGTAAATAAGGAGAAACAGGCGGAAGACTTCAAGGCACTTGTCTGGAATCGCCTCAACACTCTCAGCGCGCTTCGCACATTTGGTAGATATGTCAAACAACGAGTCGCCGACAAGGTTGAGGAGGTGGCACCGAGTAAGTACCTTTCCGTTTTAGCGAGCGGAGGCAACGGCTAACATTATAGATATGCTGTATGCTGAGCACCTGCTGATTAGACTCAATACTCTCCGTCGCGAGGGCGCCGTCCTCCAAAGATTGGAAAAGCCCCTGCCATCGAACCTTCATGAGCTCTATGAAGGCCTGTTGGATGAGTGCCATCGCCGCACAGGAACCAGCCACCAACATCTCGTGTCCAAGCTCTTGCATTGGACTGCCTACTCATTTCGCCCTTTGCTGTTGAATGAGGTGCGCTCGCTGTTGAAGTTCTGGGTCGGAGATGAGAACTTTGATCTTGAGGAAATCCCCGAGCCCTTCGCAAAGTTCGTCCGGGTGGGTGATCCCGGCGTTGATGCCGAGGCCCGGGCAAAGCTGGACTCCGATGAACAATACACTGCCATTGAAGAGCTGGAAAAGAGCCAGGATTCCATGAACCCCAGTATCATTTACAATGACGGAGTGCTCCCAGTCAAGTTCCTGGAGCGGTCGATGAGGTCTTTTTTCCTCGAGGACACCAAGCAGGATGGTAACCTCCGTTGGAGTGCTTCAGAAGCCCACAGACAGATGTTCCTTGATGCTGCTAAGCTTGCGCGTCCGACACCCTCGGGAACGATGCTAATTAACGATGGGCTCAAAGTATACACGACTTACTTCGTGTTTAGCCACTGGAAACTGATCAACCTTGAAGAGCACTCGCCCGAACAGCAAGCCGAGGTTATGGAGGCGTTTGGGACTGTCGTATCCAATAAACAAAACTACGCCACCATGGCCGAATGGGCCAAGGGATCACATCAGATGGGAGACTACAAGAAGACGTTCACCGACCAGACTTTTGAAAAGATCTCTAAATGGGCCAAGTTACTCGACACAGATGCCCGCCAGCATCTAAGCGCCCCCATGGTAGAGTGGTGGACTCCCCTTGCCGAGAATCCCCGACAATGCCTTCTTCAGCTGGCTCGGGGCCATGGCCAAAGGCTTTACGCCGCGGATAACCTGGGGGCTGCGATTATCTCCTTCAGAGCAGTGAGACAGGCGTTGGAAGTGGTAATTTATCCCCCATATATATTTGGATCATGTTTAACCATTCTTTTAGAGCCACCAGGAAGAAATGCTGTCAAACCAGGCCCGGACAAATTTCGAATCTGCGCTTGGCGATTACGACGGCAAGGAGCCTCTTACCGACAGGCAGGCTGTTCTCGGCCTCGAGGGCGTGCTAGGAGATGTAAAAATGAATGCGACAGCCTATCGCGCAGTTGCCATGCTGCTCCTAAATTTCAAGCAGAAGAAGCCGGCGCAAACGACTTGCAAACATGCCATTAAGCTGAGCGAGAAGCCTCTGGACAAGGTGAAGAGCCTGGAATTGATGGCACGAATCCACCTAAAGCAAGATGACGCTGAGAAAGCGCACAAGAGCATCCTTAGCTGCATTGAAAACCTCGACGACGAGACAGTGCCTCCATCGGTCCGACGGGCGGTTCTCGTGACAAAGGCTCAGATAGAGGTTGAAGTTGAAGATTTGGCTGCCGCGGCCGAGTCGTACCATCAATCGAGGAAAAGTGACCCGACGAACCTGACATCCGGAGAGATCTTGGATGAGGAAATCTCATTATTCTCTGACGATGATGAAGATAGTAAGAAATTCATCGAGACATTGAAGAAATGGTCTCCTCTGGAACGTTTGGGTTGGATGGCTTGGGATTACGAAGATTCGGGAGCTGACAGGCAGGCCGATATCCGAGACGCAGCTTTTAACAGCGGAGAGCAGGATTTTGTTGCTCAGATGCTCGAGGATGCTATCCGATACCTGGATAACGTGGGCGCTGCCGCTCCTCTACGTTGCGATCTCGCCATCTTTCATATTGAGGTCTCGGGAGATCTTGAACAAGCCCGAAAGGTGCTGGACGAGGCACTTGACAGCAATTCAACGGGCTGGGAGTACGCAGTCACGGAAGAATATCCAGCTTCCACCCTTGATTTTGCCATCAACTTGCAGTCGGATGTCCTCAATCGCCTCTTCATGAAGTCCAGCGACCCGGTTGTCAAAGCCGGGCTTCTCGAGGCTGTCAAGGGACTGATTACGCGGCCCCTTGCGCTTGACGTGCCACCAGATTCAGACTCGGGTCTTTTCCAACGTCGCATTGCAATGGCGCGTATGTACCTCAAGATGGGACCGCTGAACGAGTTCCAGTCGACGCTGCAAGGCATGATCGACACATGCATCGACGCACTTACCGATTCGGTCGGGTGGAACGACACGTACCAGCTGAGATACCTCGCGACAGCCCTCACCATTATCGGAGACGCTGTGCCAGATGGCGAGAAGCTGATGAGGATGGCGCGGATTCTCGTGTCGGCGCAATTCAACCGTCTGGACCCCAACATCAACTATGACGAGGAAAGCAATAGCGAGACTGGTTCTAACGCGGGTAACGAAGACGACTGGGAAGGCAGCGGTTCTTCGTCTTCCGGATACAGTGGGAGCGGCTCCGAAGATGGGGGCTCCGAAGATGGGGGCTCCGACGACGAGGACGAAGAACCGCCCACGGATGAAGGCGATCTGGATGACCCTTACAACGTGGAGCTTTCATGTAACGGCATCTGTTACCCAGGCAACAGCTTTTCCTGGTGGAAGGGACGTATCGCGTATCAGTGCGTCACCTGCGTTGACTTTCTCTGTGAGGAGTGCTACGACGCCCGGCAGGCGGACAACAGAGGAGAGCAGCCCATAAAAGGGCGGCAGTACTGTGGAAAAGACCACAAATATATCAAAGCGCCGATTGAGGGCTGGCACGGAGTTAAGGATGGAAAGGTAATGTTGGAAGGAGAGGAGCCAGTTGAGTTCAAGGAGCTTCTCAGACAGATCCGGGAAGAACTCTGTAAGGAGGCTTGGGAATCATTCTGGCGTGGATAGAGCGTGATTACCAAGAAACAATGCGGTAGGTGTAAATAATCTCAGGGAATAGTATATTATTTTTATTATTCTGTCTACTCGATTCCACTTCCTTGATTCCGCCCCCTTGATTCCACCTATTCCTGTGGTGATAGTCCATATGAAAGCCCACCCAGCTTATTCAACGCTGTGCCACTCCATCCAAGTAGGAGTGATAGCCCTGCTCTCGACTTCCAACTAGGGGCTGGTGTTGGTGAGGGTGAGGGTGTTGAAGAGGGTGGTCAGGAGGTCAAAGTTGGCGTCAGTGCCTGCGGCGCAAGAAGGCGAGGCGACGACGACTTGAGTATTAAGTCCGTTCACGGCGGTGCTGAGAAGGCCCACCACGACCTGAAGGGGAATGGCAAGAAGACTTCCGGCGATGATGGAAAGCTGGTTGTTGAGGGCCGTCAACAGGCTAGTCAAAGAGGTGGTAACCTTGTTAATGGTAGTGCATAGGAGTGCCTGGTTGTCGAGCGATGCGGTGTTGGCGGTCAAGGCGGGCACACCCACAGCAGTGGTTCCAGTGCCAACAGTCCCGAATAGCTTGGTGAGGTCGGTGAGGACAGTCTAAACACCGGTTAGCAAATGCGTATTAGGTGTTGCTTGGTTGTTCTCACAAATCCATTCGTAAGAATGTTGGTCGGCTTGAGTTTGTTGATGCTTGTGGTCAGAGCATCGGACTGCGTAGCAATCTTGGTAAGGGCGGCGACGGCTTTGGTAACCGCGGTATCAGCGGGAATAGCGGCGGCCTGGACCGAAGAGGCAGCCAGAAGGCTGGTGGCGAGAGCGAGGAACTTGAACTGCATTGTGAAGGTTGTTGGTTGCAGGCGAAACTGTGATTGAGAGGCAGAGAAGAGTTGGAAGAGGTGGAAGTGGTAGTGTGGGAAGTTGAGTGTGTGTTGGTGAGTAGAAAAGACTCTTATTTGGAGGAGATAATGGCCATGCTTTATACAAGTCGGATGGCCGTTGTAGATCTGCGTTGCTTCCGGCAGGTTGCCAAGCAATTAGCCAACCTGCCTGAGTATCCCCGGGTCACATACCTGCATATCGCTGAGATCCTCTGAATTAACTTTGTCCCGATCGGGCCCCGACCGTCTAAGCATAATTCAATCAATCTTTGTGGCGAATGCAGCCAGCAGAGTTCAGGCAGGGCCCGCGTGTGCCCGTTTTCGTCGGGGGAACTGACTAGTCGCCCATTCCTGAATCCGTCGAGGTACTTCCCTCGCCAACGCTTCGAGCACTATCCTTTGCCTTTGGTGCGGGAATACTATGGGTGCGAAATCGGCGAGCAGAATTCCTTATTCGGGGTGGGCACAGGTGGGAGTGGCTCATTAGTCTTTCTTGGAAATGACTAATTCCTAGCAAATCGAGATCTAGGCTCGAGCTCGGCTGCCCGGCATGAACGGAGAATCCGGCAGCAGAAACTCTCCGATGCTGGTCCAATTACCATGACTTCACGTGACTCCATGTCGATCATAAACCCAATAGGCTCTGGTCATGATTCAACGCCGCCCAAGTCGGGTGGATATAATTATTCGTGCGAGCCGCGGCCAGCCATTGTGTGGGGATAGCAGGGTCTCGCCTTTGTTCCCGCAATCACATTCTTCCTAGTCCGAATTCCAGCTACGAGCAGGTTTTGAGGCAAGGTTCGCAGGAAGCGTTGGACTTGGCCGAGTTGGGACTTTGGATGGTATGTGGACGCCGATTTAAGGAATATTGGCTCCGCCGTTGTGGAGTCTGGGCTCCCGCGACAGGAAGTGCGAAGCGAGAACGGCTCTTTCGGAAACTTGACCTCGAATCAAAAGCCAGCGGAACTACCTTTGAAATTGTGTCTTATCTAGGCTCTAGCTCCCGTCCTTGGCCGTCCGTTGGTCGGGACATTCCTAAGTCAGATCGATGATGGATCTCGCCCCTAAGACACAAAAACCCAAAGCGGCCAGCCAAGGTCTCGGTCCTTGCGGCAGCTAGTCCTTTTGGGAGGTTTCTCGGGCTCCCCGAGCCATTTTTGACCACGGTGGAAATGTTGCAGTCGATCCCCCGCATTTTTATGGCGGCGGGTGGTTCAGTTCTCAACACCACCGTTTTTGATCGTCGTCCTCTGCCGATCTAGGATTCACAGCAGAGGGGTTGAAGACTGTTGAGATGAATTAGTAACGAAATGAAATGGGACACGGGAGTACGCTGATGCTGACAATAGAGAACTCAAGTCGATGCGAGATGGTGCTATCAATCACCCAATGTCGAAAGCGTACATCGTGAGAGTGTATTTTAATTACTTCACAATGCCCCATCACATTTTCGGACATTACTCATGGCATATTAGAGTGGCATGGCATTGTGGACCTATTCGGTGTCTTAGGAACCCCGAAAGTATGATGCCAGGTGAGACACTTCAGTTCCAGGCCTTCAGTATGCGAAAGGGGACGCGTGTCCATGCGCCAAAGAGTATTTGACGGTTACCCAGTGAACATATGGATCGTAGTGGAAATAAGGAGCTTGAAGGGTAGAAATCGCAGTTCTCATTGATATGCAGGCGTGGTCAGGAGAAGCAAGAATTGTGTCTAAATTCGGTGACACCCCCAAGCTTAAATATTCATTAGAAAATACTGAGTTTAAAGTGGATGCAGCAAAATACAATTAAAAATTTCTATAAAACTCGGAGGCATTGGGGGTAACTTATCATGCTCTGAATGATATACCCCAGGGTAGTCTCTATGTGGAGGTTTTGGAGAAAACGAGGACGAGAGAGCCCCTTATCTTATCAACCGCTATCTTATCTTATCAAGGTCAATCCACAAGATAACGGGGCATCACGTGTCATCTTGTCATCATTCCATCAGATGGTTGCAGCGAAACCTCGAGTGACGAACATACTCGACCATCGTCTTTTCTCTATCCGGAGGCTTCCGGTAAATTCTTTCTCCCGCTTTAAATTAGTTGCCCAGAATGACGACGCCTAAAGTTCTCATCCTCATGGCCGATTATGGCCACGAGCCTACTGGTACGTTGGGGATCCTCAGTGTCAATGCTTCAGACCGACTCAATGAATTGTAATGGTAGAGGCTACGGTGCCCTACATCGCATTCAAAGATGCCGGATTCGATGTGCAGTTTGCCACGGAGAACGGCAACGCACCGGAGTGTGATAAAATCCTGCACCAGGGATTGGGCCAGAAGCTCCTTGTAAGCTACCGCATCGAATAGATCTCAACTGTGATGTATTGGGCCCTCAATCCCGCTGACAAAGGATTATCGTTTGGTAGGGCGCCAAGAAATCTGTTGTACAAGATTACGCTAAGATGATCGCGTCGGAAGAGTGCCAGCATCCGCTCGCGTGGTCTGCTCCGGGCTTCTCGTTGGATCCGTTCTCTCTCGTTTTTCTGCCAGGTGGCCACGACAAGGCGGTTCGCCAAATCTTAGACTCTCCCACAGTGCATGCGTTGTTGGTACATTATTTCCCCAAGACCCGCAAACCAGACGGTGTCAAGGCCGTCGGGGCCATCTGTCATGGCGTACTCGTTCTGGCTAATGCTAAAGGCGCCGATGGCCAAAGCGTGATTAGCGAGTGTTGTACTGCGACACTACCTGCTCGATTTGAGCAAGTCGCCTATTGGGGAACTCGAATCGTCCTGGGAGATTACTACAAGACGTATGGTGCCGGCACCGAGAACGTTGAGGAATCGGTGAGCACAAACCTGACGGCTATTGTTACTGTTTGTTTGTGACTTGTCTGAACTGACATCTATGACCAGATTAAGAAGTGCCTGAAGGAACCCGAGAAGCAGTATAAAAGCAGCATTGGATTGTCCCCGTAAGTGTTTCTGCTGATGAGATTTCTGTCCATGATCCCTAACGAGCGCTTCACGCGTAGATTTGTGGTGGAAGACGAGCAATACAACTACATCAGCGCCCGATTCCCTGGTGATACGGAAGAAATGGCGCGGAAGATGGTGGATCTGGTCAAAAGTTTCTCTTAGCTATCTCCTTATCTCATTTGCCCCTAGCTACCGCAGAATGCAAATAGTAATCATGGCCCCAGCACCAATCAGCACTCGATTCTTTAGCAATACTGATGAGATAACTCGGAGGAAGGTGAATCTCACTGAATATTTTATCAACTGTCCGTATAGCAGTAGATAATGCAGTGAGTGCAGATGAGTGACGTCGGATGCTTGATAACCTGGCGGCAACCGCAATAGCAGCCGCATAACGGCCCAGCAATACCTGAGGGATCGTCGACCGCAACTCTCTGCTCGGTGAGCGTCTTGGAGGATTTGATAGAGTTCATGGCTGTCAGTTTGTGATTAGAACCAATGCTGATATTGTTTTATGGAAAACAACTGAGGACTTTGATAATGATGAGAAGTGTTGGGTCTGTTGTGGGATTGTCTCAGGTATATATGGAAGGCTATTAATGACGGTCGAGAAGGCGACCAGAATTGGGGATTGATATAGTGTTGAGCAGTTATATGATTAATTGAAAATTTCAACAATGATGAGATGAGTGATTTCCTTTGGTGACACTTGAAACCAGCTCGGTCTTGGAGATTGAGTGTTGTTTTTGGTGGCGTTTATCAGAATGGAGTGCATGTTCAGCGCTTCACTGCAAGCAATCGATCTGGGACCTATACGAGGCTGTGATAAGTAACAAAGAAGACTGATGTCAGTGAGCTAATGAGGGACAAAGCTACTTCACACTGCTATTAAGACGCTCATATCAATGATGGATCATTACTGGGCTTGACTCATGGATTTGGTTTGCAATATAAGATGCTTGTTCTATTGTGTCGTTGTCTATTTGGCCCTATGCTGAGCCGATCTATGCGTCGTGAATTCTATCTACGTCATGTCTATCGTATATGACACCCCCTGTCTATGTATTCTATGTCTATGCCCAACCGACCCTAAATAGCCTATACCCACTCTCATCCCCCCGTCCCACTCGACTCCGCTTCTCCAGTTTCTCGCTGTCGAGAATAGTGAGTAGGCGCCCATCCTTGCCCCTGGGGCGATCCGTTGTGGCAAACGCCGCCTCGACGGTGTCGCTAATCCCCTCAAATTTACCATTCTGGCGAACAGTGACGAGTAGCCAGAAGACTCCGTCTGGAGAAAGAAGGCGAGTCGCACAGTCGCGCAGCCATATTGCGTGCTCAGGTGCGTAGACCACGTCCGTTGCAATCAGCATGTCGGCGGGAAGATCCAGCGGCGAGTCTAGTACCGGTGCAGACCAGTCGAGAAGAGAGGTGTGCATGGCCACCGGGCCGTTGGAAGGAAAGTTAGCTGCGATGTTGGTCCGTAGGTTTTCAAGCACTGCCGGGTGGTAATCCGTGGCAATTACGTCCGACGTTGTAGTTCCCAAGTGAGGTAGCATGGCTCCAAGCACCAGGCTGACAAGTCCGGTTCCTGCTCCTAGCTCGATGATGCGTGGTGAAGTGCCGAGGCTTGGTTGTGTGAGACCGAAGCGCGAAGGCTCGGCGCACATCAGGTCGGAGAGGACAATAGATGCACCCCAGGATTGCAGGCCCACATCGTCGCAGTCGGTGGAGTTTTTGCCCGCCAGTCCATCGTTGAGTTGCACTTGGACAGGGACCTCTTCTTGGCTCCCGGGAACGGACAAATTGAAAGAGAATTCGCGCGTGAAGTGGGTGTGTTCGTCGTCCAGTTCGTCGTCGTCGGCTGTGTTGGCCACAAAGGACTCAAGAACCCAAGAAGCTTGATCAAGGGCACGATCCCGCGCATCTTCTGAGCTCAGACCCGGGACGTCGTATGCTCGCGCCATGAAGCCTGTCAACCAGCGCTCTACAAAATTGCGCTCAAACCCGTCCGCACGGAGTGCGTCGAGGCTTTGCTCTACGTTCTCGACATCCTGACTGTCGTCTTCGACACCAGATGTGTAACCAGAGTCGACGAGTGGTGGCGGCGCAAGATGTTCAAGACTGTTGTTTTCTGGGCTCAACTTGAAGGCAACGGAGGCGGGCAGCGGGCAATAGAGAGCGGATAAGCCCTGGAGCGCCGAGAGGATTTGTTCCTCGGTGAGTTTTTGCAACGTCGATAAAGGCGGCAGGCTGCTCGATGGAGGCAGCAAACACCCCGCAGGAGCCATAACTTATCGCGAGGTCTGTAAACCGCGTTGAGCGAGATAAATGAGCGAGATCCCCTGAAGGCACAAACAATAGCGGGCGAAAATTTTATCACGATAAGGCACTATTGCCACGTGGGAGGGTTTTATGGACAATAGCGCGCCAAGTGGGCTTTCTATCTCTAGATCAGGTCTAGACCCACCGTCAAGGCAGTTCCATGTGGGACTGGTTGTGAAATACCGGTGCGTTGATGACTCGAGTCGGATGCGGTGCTAAAAAAAGATGCTCCGGATGGATATTATTGTCTTGGAGAATTGGAAATTTAGACGGGGATTAGTGAAGGATTGGAAGAAAATTTGAAAATCAAACTCAAGGCACAGGAAGCTGGCAAAATGGCACAAAATAAGTCACTGCAAGAGAGGATGGGTCAGCGAGTCATTGTATAGTCGTTGTAAAGACACAAAGGTTACAGAGAAATCACTGGAATACTTGACTCATATCGGAGTGGTGGAACTAACCAGAAAACCTCCAAGGTTATTACCAACTGCCTGGAATTCAACCCCTACTTTCAGCTAGGTCACGTGGTAAAGAGCCGTTCCCCACAACTAGGCTGCCATGTGTAAGACTGGTGACTCTTTCAGCTCAGTGCAAACAATGTAAACAATACAAACAACGAAAACTACGCCGAAAACTCTGCAATGACTTCTTTTCCATCCGATAAAAAACTTTCAGCGCGCGAATCTCGCGTCATTGGCGCCCTGCTGGGCGTTCACGCGGGCGACTCCCTTGGTGCTACCGTTGAGTTCAAAAGCCACCGCCAGATTGCTTCTCGGTATCCCAACGGCCTTCGACAAATCATCGGCGGAGGACCTTTCAACTGGTCTGCTGGCCATGCAACTGACGACACGGATATGACCCGCGGCACCTTGCTGGCATATCGCGACTGGACTCGCGGAGATGATATTGCTCGGCTAGCCGGCGATTACTTCCTTAAATGGGAGGATGGAGACTGGCCTGACCGCGTGATGGGTAGCTATCCGGATGATATGGGCGATGCTACGAGTCGCGGGCTGGGAGTGTATCGCAAATCGCGGGATCCGGACCACGCCGGTGCTGGTCAGGGAAGTGCAGGCAACGGGAGTCTGATGCGATGTATCCCGACTGCACTGTTCCAACCTGATAGCGACAGGCTCATCTCTGAGAGTATTCGAATCAGCAAGATTACACATAATGACTTCAGGTGCACGACCTCATGCGCTGTGTACAACACCATTGTGGCCGAGCTCATCAAAGGAGCAATCCCCGCCCACGCCGTCATGAGCGGAGAAGCTGTTGGCTTGCGATTAGAGAACATGAGACCGGGAGAGGTGTCCCAAGCGGTCAAGATGGGAAAAGAACTCAAAGTCACAGATATGGCTCAACGAGGACCGCCACCGGAGATGAAGGGAGGGGCTAGCGGCTACGTACTTGAGTCTCTGACTATTGCGATAGCTGCTGTTTTGGATGAGAGAAGTTTCGAAGACGTCTTGGTGGATGTGGTCAGAATTGGGAATGATACAGATACAAATGCTGCCGTCGCTGGAGGCCTTTTGGGTGCGAGAGATGGAGAAAGCTGCATTCCCCAGGATTGGAAGTCAAAGTTGCAGTTTGGAAAGGAGTTTGAGGATGTTGCTTTGGAAATGATGAGGAAGTGAGGAAATTTGTTAAGGGACTCGCGTAGTGTCCGGCTCTAAAAAATATACTCCATCATTCCTACAAGTCACTGTATTGACACTTTCAAATGCTTGGAAGTAAATTAAGCTTCCATACTGATGTTCGTGATCTAAACGATGAAATATCCGTCTCGAGGCTCAAGGCTCGTTGATCTGCTAGTGCTTCCTGAATGCAACATACCACGCACCGCTTCCGGGGCCAAAGTACGGAATCAACTTGCCAATCTCCTCGGCAAATATCGGTGTCTCAGTTGCGTCCTGGTGGAGCTGCCAAGAGGAGTTAGCGCATCTGCTTTTAGTTTTACAGGTGCTGTTGACGAACCTCGATGCTCTCCCAGCCGAGATAATACACTCCCAGTCTCCGCTCTCCCTCTGGAATGACTTTCTCAGGAGTGGAATTGAGGGGTGCTCCGCTGCTCTCGTTGACGTTGGTTGCATATGCCCAGTTTCCTCCTGTGAACCCTAGCATTTGGTATGTGTCTGAAAAAGTCTTGTTCATCGACGTCTGTAAGGCGGGGTCGGACAGAGGGGCGTCATCTTTGAGTCGAATACAAGCCTGGTGCACTATCGTTGAGTAGGGAATTCATATGGAAGGAATTGGGAATGATGGGCTTGGTAGCATACAAATTCAGAAACCGGGGCCTCGAGGCTCTTTTCAAGTTCCGGCAACTGGTCGTCCGTGAATTTGAACAACAGCGACGTTTCATCTCCTGTTGTGATGCCATGTAGGTCACTCAGAGCTGACTGGGGATCACTTGCGTCGGGCCATTCTACACGGTGCTTGGGTTAGCTGCTAGATCTCGGACGCAGATTTTGGCAAACATACGGATAGTCCAGCAGATTTCGTGTCTTTTCTTAGGAAGAGATAATGATTTAGTGGTCACTGAATAGCCATAGTACTGTGCCGCAGCTCCAGCAGCTGCCACCTTCTGACGGATTTTGAGGAATTCTGGAGCCGATATCGTCAGGGACGGCGGTAGCGTGAAGCGGATGATCTGGGACAACATGTTTCTGGTTGGTTATGACACAAGGAGCTGATGAATTGTCTGTGGATGAGGCTGCTTTCAATTGAACCGCGCTTCAGCAAGTGGCCTTTATAACTAATGAATCTGAGGGCGGGACGGAGATAACGGTGCTGACAGAGGGCAAGAATGCACGTTTGTCCAAATTGGGAAACCTGCGCGCGCTAAAGGTAGGAGTAGCTTATTAAGTTTTGCTCAATAAGCAGTTTAGGCTGTCAGCTTATAGCGTCGCAGCAGTCGTTCCTCTCTATTGGGAGGGTTTGACATAAATGGAGTTTTCTTTCTTTTTCGGATCAATGCACGAGGTCCCAGCGTAATCACCAGCTTCGCCGTGAATTGGGACTTCCCTTCCGTTAATGCGTCGCAGACCTTGTAATGATACTTACCACCACATCCCTGGAGCGATTGATGCGAATATCGCTAGGGCCACGTAAGCGAGGGTCTCAAAGGGATGTGTAAAGAAGGTTGATTTCTCTATCGTACGGTCGAGGGCTCGGGACTGTAAGGGTCCCGACCAACGTGACCGTTCAAGGCGTGATGCTTCAGGCCCGACTTCGAGCTTGAGGCTCAAGGTCGGGCTTCTCGCATCAGCGATGGATATGCTTTAAATTGAAGATGGACATGAAATACATCGCAGAGAATACAAATGTGCAAATTGTATTGTTTCTGAAAGAAGAAAGGAGGATCCGGGCGAGTCCCACCTTTACAGATGTAGGTATGCGGCGGAGATTTCGGCCGAGTAGCAGATCGCTGGTAGCGCCTCACGCAGATGCCCGGCCGGATCAATTCCCGATCGGATCTCAGCCCGTCATTCGGCCGACAGAAGGAGATAGTGTTCAGACTTGCCAAGTCTCGCACATTCTACACAGAATCATGTTCATCGGACTTGAGGAAACGGTCCGCCTAAATCCGTATCATGA
The DNA here is from genome assembly GCA_014621425.1 of Cylindrodendrum hubeiense. Classification (NCBI taxonomy): domain Eukaryota; kingdom Fungi; phylum Ascomycota; class Sordariomycetes; order Hypocreales; family Nectriaceae; genus Cylindrodendrum; species Cylindrodendrum hubeiense. The sequence goes on along the minus strand of JAANBB010000045.1, from coordinate 103,004 downwards.
TAGGGATGAGATTGTACCTAACTTGGCCTGACCGAAAACCTGGCTTAATGAAATAAATAGTCGGCTGGATACACAGATTCTAACAGCAGAACAGCTTCATCTACTTCGTCAATCAGCATACTTGTACGTGTTGTGGCTCATCAAAAATCATCTACGTCCTCATCTATACCCAGGCCTACTTATCAATATGACGAGTTCCGGAGACTTGAATATCGCCATTATTGGCGGCGGCATAGGTGGCCTCTGTCTCGCATTATCAATCACAAACCACACCTCTATCCCCGTCACCGTCTACGAGAATGCGCCCAAGTTTGGCGAGATTGGTGCAGGCGTTGCATTTGGACCCAATGTTGTGCGAACCATCAGGCAAATCTCGGCGCCGCTTGCAGATGCTGTAGATGCGCGCGCAAGTAGGAACACCTGGCCGGAGAAGCGAGGCGTCTGGTTCGACTTCAGAGTCGGCATGGATGGGGCTGACGACAGTGCAAAGGCACGCGGAATCAAGGCCGGGGAGTTCCTTTGCTCGCTCGAACACCCTGAACCCGGAAGCTGGATGGTGAACCGCTCTTATCTCGTTGACGAGCTGGTCGGCCGCCTGCCTCCAAACATCGCCCACCTTGATAAGAATTTGGTTCAAATCGTTGATAATGGCAGCAAGGGCGTCGAGCTGACGTTTGAGGATGGGACGACGGCACACCATTCCGCAGTCATTGGATGCGACGGCATTAAGAGTTGCACACGACGCATCATGCTAGGAGAGGACAACATTGCAGCGTATCCCGCATACACTGGAAAATACTGCTATAGAGGCCTGGTGCCCATGGCAAAGGCAGTGGAGCTTCTCGGCGAAGAGAAGGCGGTGAACTGCCAAGCATGGCTAGGATACCATGGCCATATGCTCACATTCCCCGTGGCTGGTGGTACTATGATGAATGTGGTGGCGTTCCAGTCATCCAAAGACTGGCCACACGACAAGATGGTTATCCCAGCCACAAAGGAGCAGATGGTGAACAGCTTTAGCGACTGGGGCCAGGATGTGCAGGATATTGTCCGTCTGATGGGCCAGTCCGACGCGTGGGGCTTATTCGACCACGCCCCGATTGATGCTTACAACAAGGGCAGGATCTGCTTGCTGGGAGACGCTGCCCATGCTTCAACGCCTTTCCAAGGAGCCGGCGCGGGCATGGCCGTGGAGGATGCATATGTTCTCGGACGGATCCTCCAGCACGTCAAACTGGCAGACGACCTTCCTGCCGCCTTTGAGGCATTCAGCAAAGCCCGACTGGCACGCACACAGGACCTGGTTTCTACCAGCAGGGAGGCTGGGCAGATATGGCATTTTGAGAAAGAAGGGGATGATATTGAAAAGATCAAAGCCAATTTGAAGGACAGGATGAGTTGGATTTGGAATCGAGACCTCACCATCGATGCGGATGAGGCTGTGGCGACATTCAAGACCTTGACTGGATAAAGTACCAGTCATTAAATTTAAAGAACCTTGTATTTAGTTGTGTCCTCCTTGAAATTTAAGACGAGAGAATGAACTTTAGATGTACTTGACGGCTCTGACGAGCAGGCTGAAATATGAACCTTCCATCGTGATTAAATAATGATGGTTTAGACAGTTCTCACTCTGATCCAAACTAATTTCTTCGCGAAGGCGATTTCCAGGCATGGTAATGTCATCAGGAAAGAACGGCATACCCGACGTCTCAGGCGATAACCCAACGCACGATCTGAAAGCAGGCTTGCTTCACAGTCAATACAATACGGGATGCCACAAAGTAACAAAGCTAAGTCCGTCTGCGGATACGTAAGGATCAAATAATTCAGCGATTAACCAGGAGCGGGAAACAACAATTTAGCACGTGAATACCATCGAAGTAGCTAGTAGATTCCATTTAATTATCTGTTTACGCTGATCTCTGCAGTGCCTATCTTCGAGAATGCCCCAGTAGGGCAGAAATCCGAACTAGATAAGTTGATCTCAAGCCTCAATCGGGTGAGTCGGTACATTGGTTATACCCGGGAGATCCTCGACATTCTTGGTAAAGAAGGCGCGCGGGATCTCCGGCCCCCAGCTGGAAACCGTAGCAGCGACGGCAGGCTCGTCGTTGTTAGGAGAGTCTTCGTTGACTAGATCGCCGTCTACGTAGTGCTCCATAATAAAACCCGACGGATCAAACCTGTGTTATCTTGTTAGAACAGGAAGGTTCTATGGGCTTGAAGGTGTCACAGTATGTGCGACACACAAGATGACTTACCAGTAATCAAAGATTTGGCTGCCTAGTACGTGTCTTCCGACTCCGAACACGCTGATGTACCCTTTGCGGATCAGGTAGTGATGTCCGACAACTTGACTGTCGATATCGTCCACCTCGAAGCTGGTATGATGCGCTTTGATCCCCTCTTTGATTTCGGGGGAGCCGGCAATAAAAATGTTCTGAATCCAGGTTAGCATCGGTATGTATAAAATAAGAGGAATTGACGGACATGATGATCAACAAATTCCTTGCCCTTGTCAATGTGGATGAAGATCATAACCGTCTTGTTGTTCTGGGCACTGAACAGAGAATCTGTCTTCTTCAGGTTGAAAGTCTGACTGTACCAGTCGTAGACACCGTGGAGTTTATCGACATTCACCTCGAATCCATAGTGACCCAATTTGTGAACTTTAGACGGCATGTCTCTGTCCGGTCGTTGGAATTCACCGAGCCGCTTCTTGTCCTCCCAAGTGTTCCAAACCACTCGCTTAGGGATTTCTCTTGGCTTCGGCACTCGATCTTCCTGGCCGTAGATCAGAGTGATTGGTTCTCCCATGATATCCTGCATGATGACCACCTTTCCTCCACCAGGGCCGTCATAGTCGTGGATAGGCGTTGAGCCTGGAAGCTTGGCTGCCTTCTCAAGCTCGGCCATGGACTGCACAATCCAACCGCCTCCCTTGAACTTTCTCTTGCCATCGTATGTCTTTTCCGCTACGTAGCAGAACTGGTCTGTGCCGAAGCCGCGGAAGTATATCTTGTCATCCTTTTCGAGAACGGGCACCAGCCCAAAATCGATGTAGAACGCCTTTGCCTTTTCTAGGTCAGGATGCCCATAACGGGCATATGAAAGCCGGTCAAGAAGAATGCGGCTATCTGTTTGAGACATTCTGCAGGCTTCTGATGATTTCCAATAGAAGATGGAGTACAAGTGTGACTGAAGCAATTGTAATATGGTGGCCACTTAGCCTCAAAAGTCAGTCATTATAACTTATGTCCACGCCGGCCATCTCGGCTTCTAATTCCCGAGCCCCGGGTGGCGATTATGGACCACACCCCCTCATATTTCACTCCCCATGAAGGTTGCTTGGTAGGATAGGTTTCAATAGTTTGTATCCGAAGTCCCGTGATCCATGTCACGGGAGATTTCCCGAGGTGACCTTCGGGTTCTACGGGCGGGATGCCCACCGAGAGCCTTGCTTTCAACAATCGCTAGCAAGCCGAAATTACCCCGTAGGCCATCTGTACTTTGGCACTCATTTATAAATACGGTTATTAAGCAATTCGTTACTATAAGTAAGCATTTTACTCAGTCGAATTACTATCTCCTTCGACTCTAACAACGATCTCAACGACTTGAGAATTCCGGCAGAGAACCTTCCAAGTCAGCCCCGATTTCAGCATCTCAGAATGTCATTCGATAGACTCATCAGGTTTATCGACAAAAATGGGGTTGAGAGGTATGGCAACGTCGAGAGCGAGCTCTCAGCGTCAGAGTTGAATGGAAAACAAGTTCAACTCGTTTCGGGCAATATCGAATCAGGATTCAAGGTTACAGACGATAAGGCCGAAGTAGCAAAGGTAAGAGAAACCAGCGTAGAAATGTCAAAGGTACGGATGAGAATACTGAACCTGATCGTGCAGCTGCTGTGTCCCCTACCGAGCACACCGATTATCATTTGTGCCGGAGTGAATTATAGATCTCATGCCAGTGAGACAAAGGTAAGAAAAGGTCGACGGAGAATTTCTGAGTGTGTGTTTATGACATGAATATAGTTCAAGCCCCCCAAAAAGCCGGTCATCTTCGCAACCCCTCCTGATCGACTAACTGGCCCATTGGATGATATCTTGATCCACCCTGACGCGCAGGAGCTACTGGATTATGAGGGCGAGCTTAGCATCGTGATCGGAAAGGACGGATACGATATCAGCGAGGAGGAGGCACTGGACTACGTGCTTGGGTACACGAACAGCAACGATGTCTCAGCACGCAATCTCCATGCATTGGACGTTTCGGGTTACCAGATGGGTTATGCGAAGTCCTTTAACCATTTCGGCCCTACGGGACCGTACTTGGTGTCTCCAAGACTAGTGCCGGAGCCGCAGGCACTGCAGCTGACGACTAAGGTGAATGGCAAAGTGCGCCAGAGCACTTCTACTTCCGAGATGATATGGTCTTGTCGACAGCTCATCGCGTTTGCATCTCGGGGCCGGACGCTGCGCCGTGGAACTCTGATCATGACGGGGACACCAGAAGGTGTGGGATGGCATTCGAACGGTTGCCTGGAGGATGGAGACGTGGTAGAGGTTACAATCGATGGGCTTGGTAGCATTAGCAACAAGATGGTGTTTCAGAAGGATTGAGAGAGAATATTCTATGTTTAGTCAGAGCAATAGAAAATGACCTTTTATGTGAGGATATTATGCATCGTTAAATATCCAAAATGTGTCAGATGCCTTGGGTTGTGATTGCAGCTCAAGGGTCAAGACAAAAGCATATTAGAGATCCTGTCATGATAAATCGCGGTATTCCTGGACTGATCATACAAATGAAAGAACCAGTGCTGATCCATAAGAGAATATTTGAAGGTCTGCCCTGCCAATACGCGCTTGGGTAGCTTATCACTACATTGCTGCGAGCATCTTTCGCTGCATACGCCGCCACACCTTTCTCGAGGTCGACGTGATAAACACCGCCAAGTAGCCAGAAATTGACCCTTCCTGCCAACCAAACTAATCATGACCTATAATTTACTGTTTGAGGCAACATATTGTTACTTGGTAGACATGCTGTTCCATTGGAGCCATCATCCAATTGGGGCTCAGCCCGAGAGGCGGATGGGGTACGGGGATTTGCCCGCATATCCCGGCGCCAACCAAATAGCACGCCGCGTCCGTGGGGTCAAGAAATCTTCTGTGTTCTGTGAATTCTACATGCATCGTTGATTTGAAGCCTCCCCTCGCCGAATGAAGTTTCCTCAACGAGCGCGTGGACGGGCTATTCTTTGTTAAATACGGCAACTTACGCAGCGTCTTGCATTCGCATTCAAGAGAAACCAGTTCATTATTACGAGCAAAGGTCTAACGTGAAAGCCGAAATGACCGAGCCAATTGGTCCCCTCATCACACTCGAGGAGCACTTTGTGTCTGCTGATCTCCTCTCTGAGCTCTCTGACATTTACGGGGAACAGCTCAAACATCTCCCGGACGTCGCAGCGCGCCTCACGGATCTCGGCCCGCTTCGACTGGCCGACATGGATGCGAACCGCATTTCTGTCCAGGTGGTGTCACACGCACCAGGATTGGGAACCAGACCCCCGCATCTCAGCCGTCTGGTGAACGATCAGCTGGCCCAGGCTGTACGAGCTAACCCAAACCGATTTGCCGGCTTTGCAGTTCTGCCCATGGCAGAGCCCATCGAAGCTGCATTGGAGCTCAAGCGGAGCATCCAAGAACTCGGGTTCGTCGGGGCGTTGGTCGACGCTCATGTGAATGGCGAGCACTATGACGACCGACGCTTCTGGCCTGTATTTGCCGCAGCAGCTGAGCTCGACGTACCCATTTATCTCCATCCCACATACCCGGAGAAGGATCAGCAGGCCTCTTATGAGGGCAACTATGAACCTGGGGCCGCTAGAAGTCTTGGCTCTAGCGGGTTTGGCTGGCACCAAGACACCGGACTCGGACTACTGAAGCTGTTTGCGGCCGGACTATTCGATGAATTCCCGACGCTAAAGCTCATCATCGGGCATTTTGGAGAGATGCTGCCGTTCATGTTGGAGCGAGTGGGGAAGCTGTCGGTGCGGTGGGGAAAACGGGATCGCGCTTGGGACCAAGTGTGGAATGAGAACATCTGGATAACAACTAGCGGCGTGTGGAGTATCGCCCCGATGGCTTGTATACTTAGAAACACTCGTATTGATCACATACTCTACAGTGTTGATTATCCGTTCGAGAAGAACGAGAATGGGTTGAAGTGGATGCGAGAGCTGCGGGACAGTGGGCTGCTTACTAGGGAGCAGCTTGAAATGGTCGCTTACCGTAACGCCGAGCAGCTACTGCGTCTCAAGGAGATTGATGTAGCATGAGAATCACCTATGGCTCAATGGGGCGATTTACCGAGTATCCCGGCGGTTGGGGAGGTGTTCACCAGCAAGGGATTAGTTTAAGATTTGTAAAGTTCATAAGCAAACCAGTATTCCAAACCTATATGTAGTTTACCGTGAGTCCGTACCAGTGCCGTGATCAGTTCCCGAGTGAATGCATCTTTACGTTATACTTTACTCTACCAACAAAGAATCAATTCGGCCGCGAGGAAGCTTCCAGCTTTCGAATCTCAATCTTTACTCTCGATCATTGATACTTCCGTGATTCTATCGAAACCGAACTAGTCAATGACGATGACGACTACTGACGAAGTCATCATTAAGAATGTTGCGTTGGCTGGGGTAAACCACTACCCTCTACCTATACTTATTCCTATGGGTCTCTTGTTGTTAAATAGAACCAGATGCTGATACATCCTCGCACTCTAGGCTAGCGGAAACTTCGGGAAACAGGTTCTAGCCGCCGTCCTCGACTCAGCCAGGTTCAACGTGACCGTGCTGGTGCACAGCGAAAGCCGACCAGTCGACTACCCAAAGCAGGTCCGCATTGCAACGGTCGATTATAAATCGCACGAGTCTCTGAAAGATGCACTTCGAGGTGTGGATGCTGTGGTTTGCATCCTCGGCAAAAGCACTGGGATACAACACCAGTTCAATCTCATTGATGCTGCAGCGGCCGCCGGAGTAAAGCGGTTCTTGCCTTCAGAGTTCGGGGCAGATCTTCAAAACAGCGAAATTAGCACTTTCCCGACATACCAAATCAAGGTGCAGGTCGAGGCTTATCTTGAGAAGAAGGCCAGAGAGACGGGTCTCACATATACCTACCTCTACACCAGCTTGTTACTGGATGTGGGCTTGTCGTTAAATGCGTTCATGGATTTCTCCACGCGGACAGTGAGCTTCTTCGACGGCGGCGATACTAAGTTCTACAGCACGCGAATCCGCACCGTTTCGAAAGCCGTGGTAGCCGTTCTAAGCAAGTACAATGCAACAAAAAACAGAGCCGTTCGCATCCAGGATTTCTCAATTACACCACGACAGCTTCTTGAACTTGTTCAGAGCCTTGATAAGGAGCACGCCTGGGCATCAACTCCCGTCGACACTGAGAAGCTTGTGGAAGAGGCTAAAAAGGAGCTGGCATTGGGCAAGTTTAGCCCCAAAGCATTTGCCGCATATGCATCCAGAGCAACTTTTGCGCCGCGATTTGCGGAGGGATACAAGGATGATAACGAAGTTTTGGGCATATCGGAGATGACGGAAGAGGAAATTAAGGAACTGATGAAAGGGAGATTGCAATAGCAATTTTGTCTGACAAATTCCGCGTTACGCGGCAGCCCCTTGGCTAAGGACAACAGGTCAAGGTGGAACAAGGCACAGCATACTTGTTAGAGTACAGAATTATAAGAGTTTTGAGTATGTTATTTGTATTATCCCATGGAATCCATATGAATACAGCATTGACCAGCTCAAGCTCAAGTCGAGGCTCGAACAGCTTACACTAAAAGAGCAGTAGCTTTTAGAGACTCTCTAGAACCGCAAGAGATTGATTCTAGCTCTGGAAATTTAACTAGTTCCTGTGCTAAGAGGGTCTTTCATCTGTGGTGTGTTAAGAAACTCTGGGTTGAAGTATAGCTCTGCATCTTCGTTGCCAAAGTCTCCGGACTCCGTACCGGTAAGTGGTGCCAAACCCTCGCCCTGGTGGTACACCGATGCGTGCAAGTCTTGTACTTGTTCCTCGGGGCTTTCAAAAAGGCCCGCATATCCTAGATTACTTTGTAGATAGTCCATCCTTTGTCGTGTCACGCCCGGTGATCCGAATCTCTCTTGGGGAAGTAGGCCTCTTCCAGAAAAGGCATTGGAGGCGGATCGAACCGATGAAGACGACTGGCGGCGGCCCAATTCCTTCTTTCTCCGCCTCCTTGCCTTTTCAATACTCATCATGACCGAACGCCATTGGTGGCCTCGGCGATGCTTGACAGATGAGTCCCACCGAAGCACCGCACTCTGCTCCACTACTCGCCATGCCTTGTCGGCGTCTCTTGCGAGCGGCCGGCTAGACAATTCCGAGAGAACAATGGCGAACGCGCGCCATTCATTGTAGCCTCTTGTTAACCACGCCCATTGCTCTACCCGAGGATCGGTACGTAGTTTATACGATTGTGTCATGCATTCTATGGCATCTCGGAAGACACGCTGCTTTTGCTGCTCAGTGAGAGAAATCTCCGGCTTGAGCGGGTTGAAGACCAAAAGCCTAAGATCGCAGATTATTGTTGCAATGAAGGCACTGGTCAAATAGTGTAATGATTCCCGAGACGATTTGTTTCCAGAAAGTCGGTTGGTGATGTCCTCGTGTTGCTTGTCGATCCATGCTTCCTTCTCAGTGATTGTCATGGACATGAAGTTCTTGCCGGTATCTGGGTGGGTTCTTCTCGTATCGATCATCATCCGCCACATGTCCGAGGCCCAACAGCGAACTACGGTGAAGGACATGTCCGTCATGTCTGTTGACTCGACAGGGTATTCCGTCATTCCAGGGTAGATCTCCGAATCATTTATGTTAAGGGGAGGTTTCGAATCGAAGCTGCTAAGCTCCATGCTAGATATTCGATCTCAGTTAGTCCTAGTACGCGCAAGACCTGTATTCAGAAATGGGGTTTGACTTACAGGCTAGGGGAACAAGCATGATCTTCAGAAGCGGGTGTGTCGAGGATGCAAATGCTCCACCACAACCGTCGGCGCATTTCCGTGTCAAAGGGAGTGAGGTTAAGTGTGCTTCCATCGCGGTGCATGCCAAGAGACTGTGTTAGCCGAGCGGCCAACCCAGTCAGACTCCACGAATACTTGGGGTCAAGAGACCGTAATAGGACCAAGTATAGAACAAATGTTTGCAGTGTCAGAATGTCATCGGTTTCCATCAGCTTGGAACGAGCAATGGAATTGTCAGCGCCGTGTCGAAATCTGGCTACCAATGCAGATTGCTCAGCTCCGAATTGTATTTCGCAGGCATCTTCAGAAAGGCTATTGACTGCCCCGAAGTACACCACGAACATCAGAGCTTCTAGCGGCGGTGTAAGGTTTTGCAAGTTCTGCATGGCTTCGAGAAGCATCGGCTCGACTGAAGGCACGTGTAGGATGGTCGCTACTGGGTGAACGTTGGCCTTGAATAGCTGCCAAGCTAAGAGCCTGTGCTGCTGAGAAGGATGAAGTGAGTGCAAGCTCTTTTGCTGGGCACAGCTCGTGAAGATGATGGCATAGTGTAATGACGGATCCGGCTCTGTTGAAAAGGCCTGATCCTCGTGATCGGACTCATCATCAGTTAACACAGCGTCGCCCGCGGTGTTCTAGGAAACAGAATTAGTGGTCAGCCCATAGTCGCTGCAGGAATGCGGCGTATCACAGACCAGGGGATTGTTAAACTCACCTCAGCATGCAGAGCATCCCAGAATGTGCCGCTGACGTATTTGTTCTGGCTGCCATCCCTGACCAGCTGGCCCCCTGTTGTTCCGTATGGTGACCAAGACAGCGCGGAGCTCTCCTGAACAGCCCCTCCGGCTCTATCCGGGGCAGTGGGGATGGCATCTGTATCTTGGCTTTCTTGCGGTGGCGAGTGATGTCCTAGTGGAGTCGGAACCTGTTGGGTCTCAGATTGGCCATTGTCACTACGGCGCTCAACCTGGCGGCCAGCGGCGCTAGCGGACCCGACGGACCCGACAGAATGAGGGGGTGTGGGTGCTGCGTTGTCCCCAGAATCTGGGCGCGACTGTTGAGCCAGAGTGGGAATTGTGGGATGGGAACCTGGCGAGAAGGGGAACACGGCGCCCTGCTCCATGCAATCCACCAGGCTCTTGAACATGGGCTCCAGGCGGCGAAGTTGTCCCAGGATTTGAGCGTCTGCGATTGCATCTCGCGCTGCGGATTTGCCATCAGGGGGATAGACGCATTCGATGCCAGCCTTCTTGCAGTGCTGGCACGGTCGCCTCTTGTCGCATCCCACCTTGCGCCGGCGACACACGACACAGACTGTGCGTTGCTTGGGCGAATTTTGGGATTGCGATTGTGGTTGACCTGTATCTTGTTGCTGCTGCTGCTGCTGCTGGTCCGAGTCGGTGGTGTTCCAAGCCGAGATGATAGTATCCTCCATCTCTGGCTCCATCTCCGGCTCCATCTCCGACCCACGCGAAAATAATCGTGATTTGATGATTCTCGGGGCCTATCGCGTCGCAAGGAAGAAGCTTTGGCGAGGAAGGATAGGATTTCGATGACCACCGCGTCTTGGTTCGCAGACAGGATTGGGTCGTGACGCTCTGGGCAAGTTGTTCAGGTGGCAGGGTTGAAGGACAGAAACGCCCGAGCAAGAAGACGTTGAATGAGAACTATTGATATTATTACATGCGATCGACAATAGATAGCACCGATCATTGAGGCGGGGTCGGGGTTTTGACGGGCGCGCATTCACTCACTACGCGTGGTCAGGCCCTCACGACAAGCCTCATGTACCCCAGGTTGGCTAGAAGCGAAGTGCGGGGAAAGGCCTCGGCATATCTTAGCGTTCGAGATGGCTGAAAAGACAGAAATGATTGGATCCTCCAGGTTTTAATGCGGCGCTAACATGCCTAAATTTGCTGGCTTTACAAAGCATCTCTCAAGCCGACAAGGGTAACGCAGCGCCAGAGTGCTCATCAGGGGGAACTGATGAGAGCCATCTCCTCGCTGGGAGCACCAGGTGCCTGAAATGCTACCGAAGTTGCCAGTTCCAGGTCTTCGTAGATTACTGAGTCTAGTCACTGTCAGACACTATTCGAGATACGTCAAATCCTCCAATGCTGTCACCGATTCACATCTACAAGTAGAGTGGGACAATTGCACCGTTGCATCCAGAAACCCAGGGACCCTTCTTTAATAATGAAGGATACTTTATTGGAAGACCGCAAAGCGTGACGCCCCTTTCTCCTGTGGCGCTCGCCTCGCGCGACCTGTGACTTTGGCTAGTTGATTGTAGGCCTGGCTGTAGGCCTGGCTGCGAATAGCTGAGTCAGATGCTGGGCTCGGCCGCGCGCCCGCCTCTGGGTCGGATCCTCGGGCTTTTTCGGCCGCCAGGGGCAGCGTACATAAGGGAATATCTACCATTCGAGCCCAACTTGAAATTAATGTACGGAGAGTGAACGGTCAGTAGACTTACTATATGCACGGATTCGCCAGTATTGTCAGAATTGAAAACATCATGGCCACATCGTCAACCTCACAGCCCGAAAAGTCGGAATGGCTTGTTTATATTCCGGACTTTCCAGATGCCGCAGAGCGGAGAACCGCCGTGTTTTCGTAAGTTCACTATGATGGCGCCCAGGTCTACTGATGTAATTTGTAGATAATTGAGCTTACATTGCCTCGGTAGCCAACACATCGAAAAGCGGAAATCGGACCCGAGTGACTTTTGGGTAGTCGGAGGTGGGATAACTCCTCAGCAACACTTTGTCGATAACTTCCAGCTGATGCCGGGCATTTTAGGAGCCACTCTAGAGGAGCCCTTCTCCCCAGGGCAGTCGATCAAGATTACTGGCAGTGCCATGATAGTGTTTGCATCAACGAGGGAAACTGTGTTGGCGCGACTCAAGGATGATCCATTGAGCAAGGGGCTTGTCTGGGACGTGGGAAATATTCAACTGCATCCATTCTTTCGGCCGAAGAGAGTTCCGGTGTAAATATATACCTGAAATTAAGCAGTGACTTTGAAATCTATGGAGATGACAAATGAGATAGTTGACATACAACTGCATCTAAAGTTTGGCTGCCTCGTGAATTGGTGTGGCCTCGGATTATTGATGTGCACATTGAGGCGGGTGGCTAGATGGATACGCGTACTAGCGGTCGAGATTAGAGGGAGCTCGGCAGCTTCGGCCGATAGTTCACTCCCCCTAGCACTTAGCTTGCAGGCGACCCTTGAGCCTACAAGCCATTTTTGGCACGAGTCAATTGATTCTCACGTTACATTATTGATTGACACAACGTCCCAGAAATCGGGTTCTTACTTTACCTTTAACCTGGCTTTTTGTTCTCGTTAGTCATTTGGAACAACAATTGAGGATAATAGGATGTCGACCACAGTCAACCCCGCTCCAACACGACTCAGCAATGCTGGACGAAAACGGCGTTCGTGCGTCAACTGCAGCAAGCGAAAGGTCAAATGCGACAAACAACAGCCATGCACCAGTTGCTCCAAGATTGGAAGCGAATGTGTCTTCCCCCATGTCTCGAACCGCTCAGAGCTCGCCCTAACGCCCGAACTTATGGCGATGCTCCAGAGACTTGAACGAGTTGTACAAACTCTTGAGCCAAGAGATCAAGAGATGCCCGGTATCAATTTCGCCCAGCAATGCAATCCTGAATACAATGGCCATCAAAACTCGGCTTCGGGCTATGCCCCGGAAGATGCAGCGGCCATGGGTGGTGTTGAGCGCTCCGACCAAGCCATCGGTGCTGAACCATTCGAGCAAAGCTTTAGCTTTGAGCACTCTGAGCCAGGCCTTGTCGTTGAGAGTGAGAATAAGTGCACAATATGGCCCAGCGTCAAAGTACCCAGTGCTTCTTTGAGTCACAAAGAGAGCCCTGGTAGGATTGTTCGCGATCATGGGAGAGATACATACGTGAAGCGATGGTTTTGGGATGAGTGCAGTACCGAGGTAAGCAAAAGTGCAAACTTGCGACTAATATTCTGACAAGATTCGCATAGACCAGCAGCGGGTTCACGATGGATGACGAAGACTGCGAGGACATCCAACACGTCCAGGAACATATGCCGAAAACTTCCACGGAATTTTGTGCTGGGAATAGAGAGAATCACGACCCCCAGCATTCTTCCTTTACTCTCAAAGAGAAGACTTCACATATCTTGTTTGAGCAAAGATTACAGCTGTGGAGTGTTTACAAGGAAAGAGTAGAGCCACTCACCAAGTTGTTTCATCTACCATCACTAGAGCAAGACATGATGGCATCACGCCAACAAAACTCCGACAATGGAATGGAATGTGTCCTTCTCGCTATTTCTTACGGGGCCGTAACAAGTCTCACCGAAGAAGAATGTTTGGCTATATTTCAGGACGGCCAAGCACAAGTCTTGCCGCGCATACGTGAAGACTTGGAAAGGAGGCTTTCGGGGTCTATGCTGGTACACACCGACGACATCCGGCCACTGCAGGCCCTGACTTTGTACTTGGCCTTTCTTCGGCATCATGATCCTCGGCTTTCTTGGAATCTATCTGGCGTGGCAATCCGACTGGCACAAAACTTCGGACTCCATCGAGAGGACAATTTGCTCAAGCTGACGAAATTCGAAATGGAAATGCGGCGAAGACTGTGGTGGCAGATTGCCATCTTGGATGCTCCCTCAGCAGAGGAGTATTCCGGCGAGTATAACCTGTAAGAATCTACAATCTTAGTTGTGTTGGTGAATGGCATGACTTACACCGTTTACAGGCTCGAGATGGGTACTTTTGACACTCGACTACCACAGAACCTAAACGACGCCCAGTTAGATCCGGGAATGATGGAGTACCCTTTAGAGAAGCGAGGCTTCACTGGCATGACCTTCACTCTCGTGCGATGTGAAGTAACCAACATGTATCGTTGCATAGCAGACTCGAGAAAGGTCTGTGGAAGAATGGGAAAGAGCTATGCGGATCTCACGTCGCAGGAGCGAGCCGACTGGATTGATGACTGCGAATCCCAATTCTCAGAGCGGTTCCTCCGGAATTCACCTTCGTCGAATGCACTTCATTGGGTACGTTTCCAGAGTTGGGGCTCTTCACTAGATTCACAAGCAATCTTCTAATGCCATCACATCCACACGTGTGATTCCGCTAACATGTCAACCAACAGGTCACCACCATACTCTCACGGATGCTCTTCAACAAGGTTAGGCTTCACGGATGCAATCCCCTGCGAGACGCAACGGTGATATCTGAAGATGACCGTCAACGATTGTTCATTGTGGCAGTCGAAGTCATTGAGCTGCACTACAAGCTACGGACTGACCCACGCACCCGTCCATGGCTTTGGCTCTTCAGCTCCCATACTCAGTGGCACGCATTCTCTCTGGTTCTCGTATGGCTGCAAATGGACCCTCTTTGCAAGAGCTCACACAGAGCATGGAAAGCAGTCGAAAAGGCTATTGTGCTCAGATGGGAACATCCGTCCTCACTGCTAAGTGGCCGGAAACCTCAGCAATGGCATTCGGTGATCAGAATGTTGGAGAAGGCCCGTTCGGCACGTCGAGAGGCTTTGAGTAAAAAGGCCAGGAGGGGCTCGCGGCAAGCTTCTGGTAGAGGTAGTCTCGGTTCGTTCTCCTCAACTACGGCTGCTACGAATGACTACCTGAACATTACAACTCCTGCGAACCAACCTATACAATCTCAACTGAGCACTCAATTACAAACACAACAACAGCACTCTGGTCAGATTCATACAGCAGACCCAACAGATCTCCCTATACCTTCACTTCCATTTATGGATTCTCCATTGCGAGTCGAACAGGACATGACAATGCCAAGTCCGGGGAGCCTGGAACATTTAGATGGGTTGGGCGATTTCTTTGTGGGTGACAATCCCGATTTACCACCCTACCTAGATTTCGTGTCGATGGATACGGATCTGCCGGGCGCTGATCTTCAAGATGACCAGGATTTCTCGTGCTTGGATGAAATGCGTTAGTGGTGAAACACCGATTCCAGTACCAAGTGTGAGAGGCGGTTCTTAGACATGGAAACAACGGACATTTACAAACCCCTCGGAGAGCCTTTACTATGATTAGTTATGCTTTAATTACACTAGGCCCATAAAATTCTCTTGTTCAATATTATATTTTGATGTCTAAATTCATCCTGCCATATCTTGCAGGCATCTAAGCCCGGATCTTCCTCTGCATACCAAACCCATGCCATCCACTTGCCTGGGTACTTTGGCCAAATTTCTGCAAACTTCAATGGCACTGATTGCGATACACTTAAACTGTAAACACATAAAAGGAGAAGATGAAGAATCTAGCAAAGTATATTGTAAATAAGACAGTACTAAAATATTTATTCCTCCGAGGCCTCTTTTATCTTCTTATGTATCGCGCTGCTGCCTTCCAGTCCTGCGTGCGTGGCATCGTCCATACCAGGGATTATCATTTCGAACGTCTCCCTGATGACAGCATATTGGAAGTAACCGCAGCGAGCGATGGGCTGAGTCTTACTCACGTCCAACATGCCGTTGGTGAGGACGTCGTCGCTGATGTGCACAGCAACGACCCTGCCGATGACAATATCGACGGTGCCCATCGGGGGATTTGCAGGTAATCGCAAGGTTGAGTGGTAGACGCACTCAAACTTAACGGGACTGGCCTTGACCATTGGCACACTTTGACCAGACAATGCTCGGCTGAATTCCTTTTCCAGACCAGCACGCTCAAACTCATCAACACCGTATTCAACCTGCTCAGCTGAAATGTTGACAGCATCGCGCAAATCCCAGGTAGCCAGGTTCCAGCAGAATTTGCCCGTGAGCTCAGCATTGCGCACTGTATCCTTCCGCTCCCGGTCGGGCTTCTGGTTGGCAGAGAACATGACGTATGGCGGGTCAAAGGTCAAGTTGTTGAACTGCGAGTAAGGTGCCAGGTTGTGTTTGTTCGGATCCGTTGCTGACACGGTAGAGATCCACCCAATAGGGCGAGGAACAACGCATGCCTTGAATGGATCATGGGCAAGGTTGTGCGGAATGTTTCCGGGCTCGTTTCCTGGCTCATAATACATCTTGAGACTTTGTGAATAAATCAGTAGTTGGTTTTAAAATGATACTTTGGCTGAAACTATGCGGTAAAGTGTAGATCATTGGTTCCTCGGTCGTGTTTTGTAATTGTTTTATACCAGGGGGGTGAAGTAATGTACACTCGGACTTGCTAGACCAAAGGCTTGTGACCGGCCGTCAATGACAGAGCCTTCGGAGTTCACTGACTTAGCTCGTCCCAAAAGCGGAACCATTCTGGGCTCTCCGTGAGAGGTGCGGGCATCGGCTGGCGGGCGGATCAAAAGCCGAGAGCCACAGAGGCTCGGCTTCTTGGCGTCTAGGTTTCGCCCATTGCCCGCATTCCCCGTCGGGAAATTCGGGACCAAGATTCGCATGTTGTCCTGCCAATGTCCACGAGAACCAAAAACTATGAGACATTGGCAATAAAAACACGTATTCTTTTTCGTCTGTACTTTTTGTTAAAAGAAAGGTTGTCCTCTGAACACATCAGTCAATCAAGTTACCAAATTTTTTTAGTTTCACCCTCTTTCTCGGATACCAAGCTGTTATCCGAACCATCTTCTGAAATGGATGACGACGTTGAACTCGGCCCCGGTCGCGCGCTGCCCACGGATAACATCCCGGTCAATTTCGTACCAGCCAAGAACGGCGAGATACTCAAGCTTGGGCTCATCACTTGCCGTGTGCTAGAAGATGGATCCCGAACAGGTAGGTTAGGTCGTGGAACACTCCATTCAAAGCCTTCATCCTTGCCTACCATCGCCGAGGAGACAAGGGCTTACCTGTGATTACTTGGTTGTAGACAATCGTATTGGTGCGGCCGAGTTCACTCTCCCGCCCGGCCTCAAAGGACCTCCGGCTCACTGGCATGAGATGCACGATGAGCTTTTTCTTACAACGAAAGGGACAATCCGCTACCATCTCCCAAAGGCGGACGGCACGGAGGACCTTATTGATGCGAAAGAGGGCGACTTCGTGACGGTACCCGTTCGAGCGCCGCACACCTTCAGCAACCCGACAGACCAGGAGGTCAAATTCGTCAACACGTATACTCCGGCTTATTATATCAACTACTTCAAGCTGCTGGGTACTTATGTGAAGGAAGGGAAGCCAATCTCTCCAAAGGAGCACTTAGATGCCATGTCGAATTACGCCACCATCCCAGTTCCACGTAAGCAGGCAGCAAAGAAGTAGACGAGTGGCTCGTCCGGGATTATTAGCTATGAAGAGATGCACTTTATAACTCATGGCTCCGTGCTTTCTCTGTGTTGAACAAATAATCTGTCATGTCTGAATCGATACAAGCATCCACTCCACGCCAACCAACTCTGATTAAGATTGTAACTAGATACACTCTGTGGCAGAATTCCATCTAATTCGACGTGAAGACGCATCTATTCCACAACAACAACCATCTTCCCGTTTGCTTGGCCAGATTCCATCAGCCTATGAGCATCTTGGATCTCGTTGAACTTGAATATCTTGAAGGGTTTGGCGTCAAACTTGGAATTGGCAACACTCTGAACGATGTCTTTCAATGGGACATCTGATAAAGGAAATTCCGCACTTCCAAACACAAAGCTGCCAAAGAAGTTAAAGTGGACGCCACTTGGCATCTGCAGTAAAGGGTTGAAGCCCGGGAGTGGACCAGGCCCCTGAATAGGATCCAAGCCCCCCAGCCACCCTGCTAGACACAGGCGACCATCCCGCCTAACTAGAGTCAAAGATTCCACAACCGTGCTATTTCCCACAAGCTCCAGTACCCGGTCAAACTTCTCGAGCTTTTCTTGTTTCTTCAGACGCTGAGGAAGTCCTGGCCCTTCCAGAATGGCATCGGAGACGCCCAGCGCCTTCAACTCTGCGAACTTTTTCTCGCTCCGAGTGGTAGCTGTGACAATTGCCCCTGCTTCAACAGCCAGGTTGATAGCGGCCCTCCCAAATGCAGAGGTAGCACCGCGGATCAGCAACCTGTGCCCATTTTCGAGCGCCAAATTTCTGAATAAGCATGTCCACGCTGTGGCATAGCTCTCGGGTATCGCAGCTAGCTCGGCCCAAGAGAGCGGCAACTTCTCTTGCGGAGCACTAAGAGCAACAATATTGTCGACGTTGGTGACAGTATATTCGGCGTAGCTGCCAGGGATTGTTCGTCCGAGGCCACCCATGATTGAGGCGACTGGTGCCCCGACAGCAAACTCACCACCTGGGCAGTCCTCGATCGTGCCGACACACTCTATACCGCTAATGGGTACAGATTCGGCCCATTCACCCCGGCGCATGTGCATCTCAGCGTGATTGATCCCAAAAGCGCGGATGCGGATAAGAGCCTTGCCTGAAGTGGCAGAGGGCTTCTCAACGTCTTTAATAACGAGGTTTTCGACGGGGCCGAAGGCGGATATGACGATGGCTTTCATTGTGCCAGACATGATTAAAATAGTTGAAATATTCGATGATCGTACAAGGGGATGTTCGTGAGGAGGGAGATTGGACTGACTAAGGCTGCAAGCTTGTTGGGATATATTAATTCGCAGCTTCAACAAACTGGCCACGGTGGTATTTATAAACAAGTGACCATGAAACCATCAGTGATGATGATGCCGGCCTCGCAAGTAAATCACTCATGAGGCGTTTTTTGAATAAGCCAGAATATTGATTCCAAATGTGAGAGAACACCTATAATGCCCTTTTATTGGTATGGACCGAACCCGATTCGCTAGCTAAGGAGTAGGTGTATTTAGAAAGGCGCAGATGGCATAAGTGGCGTCGGAATCTCGGCGTGGTTGCACGCCCTCCATGAACCAACATCTTGCTAGACGAGTCTTCTCAGCTGCAGCTAAAACTAGTAGTCGGTGGCAATATTGCATGCATTGCTCTGCAATAATTTTGTAATATCCCGTACAGGATGCACTTGGACTTCATCCTGATGACATCCCAAAGGAGGGCTTAGAACGAGCAAGCGAAAACGTGACCTTCACACTTGCTTGTCGATTCATGTGCGGTAAAATAGCCAGTGGTAAGAAGTTGCGTGAAAGAAAAAGAGGAGGGCACATTGGTGTTCCGTAATGAGTGTTCATTAAGAATCATTCTATTGGATGATGCAGTTGCAGTGGCTGCGGAGGCTACCCTTGTACTACATCCTCTCTATGCTTGATGACGAGATTCTACGTAATCATGGTCTCACAGCCTCCACATTTGTCCCCGTCTCCACATCCCTTTCTTCCAGGTTCTGAATCCTTGTGACTTTCTGACCTATTCGGAGCGATGTTACCTCAAGCCCAGAGTATCTTGTTGATTCCAAATTGCACAATCCTACTGAGTCGGGAGAAATAGAGTGTTGCAATGGGGATAGGAAAGGTAACCAAAATGTTGAGCGAAAGAGGGTGAGGCAATCTTTTGCGGGTTGATAAGAGGCCGAGTCGAGAAACCGGGGATATGAAAGGCCATGAAGCAGCAACATGTGTCGACTCAGGTATCGCTTTTGTTTCGTCTCATAAAATGAAAAATGTAATAAAGCAAACCACGGCCACGAAGTAAGCGATGGGATTCTCTGGAAACATCATGTTATTAAGCTCTAGGTAAGTCTCGAGTGCTAATGTCCACCGTAAAGTTGACTGGCTTTACAAACCAGCAGTTCCTAGTTTTCCATGGAGCGTTACCACAAAGCTTAAAATTGAACTTATAGATCAGTTGAGGGATAAGCTTAGACATCTCTAAGATCGAGATATGCCTTCCTATGCAGGTTCGCGAGCCTACACCAAACTATAGACCAGTCAGACTTCAAACATATTTATGGACGAATTTAAATGTTGGATGGTTGCTTACAGGTATCCAGTGTCGGTTCATGGTAGCCAAACGCTCCGTGTCTGTTGTAAGCCATCGCTCTGGCTTGAACTCGTCTACATCATCGCCAAAAACGGAACTGAGATGATGTTCGACCCAGCTGTTTATACCAACGATCGTCTAAGAGTATTGATGGTCAGTTCAACAATCTGATACGTGTAACAAATCGCACTCACCCCTGCGGGAAAGAACTTCCCACATATGTTTGCGCCGCCTTCAGGTACAACTCTCTCTAGCGGTAGTCCAGTCGCCGGATGCAGTCTCAGTGCCTCTTTGATGACTGCCTGCAAGTAGGGGAGCTGTAGGCTTTCCTGGAAGCTCATGCGTTTCGAAGCACCAGCATGATCTAGGAAGAAGGCATCGATTTCGTTGCGTAACCTTTCCAGTGTCTGTGGATGACGCAACAGGAGATAGAGAATCGCACTAAGGCTGATTGCTGTAGTATCTGAGCCTGCAACCATGTTGGAGACACAGCCTGCAAGAACATGATAATTCGTGAAGGATGAGGGGTCTTCTGAATGCTTGGCGAGGAACTTGGAAAGGAAGTCGTTTGTTCCTTTCTGTTCGAAGGGCCCAATATCATCTTCTATGCCTAGTGCTTTCGGCCTAGATTTATGCTCTGCCAAACAATCTTTCGTAAACTCGAGGATGTACTTTCTGCCTGTGCCTCGCTTTCCGCGTCGATTCCTGATTGGCGCAAGATAGGGGTGGAGGTAAGAGTAGATGCCAACTATGGTGGCATAGAACAGATGATTTTCGAGGTTCTTGATCACCTCTCCGATATCCCGCCCTTGGTCGAGGAAGCCTAGTCGCTTCGAGTACGTAATCATGCCGATTACATCAAAGGCATAGCATTGGAACCAATGCCCCATATCGACAGGCTCAGCAGCCGCTCCTCCGCCACTCATCTCAGAGAGCTTCTGGCTGAAGAGATCTGCACACTCATCGACATAGTGCTCGTAATGTACTAGCGAAGACATGCTATATGTACTCTGGTAAAGGCGGCGATTCACACCATGGCGCTTCTCGTCCTTGTCTGAAAAGAGAGCCCAGTTATGCGGATTAGGGTCTCCCCAGGTATTGTACCAAGAAGACTTGGGAAATGCCTGGCCGTGTCCATATAGGGCCTTGGCAGCAAGAGGGTCGCATATGCTATATCTGTTTGGGCCATATCGAATAATCGGTCCTAGAAGTTGAGATGAGTTCCACTAACACAATAGTAAAACGTGGGCTTGTCGGTAGAGATGCGGGACAGGGGAATAAGGATTCATAAAGTACTCACCATATTTCCGGTGCAAGGTAATATTATCCCACTCGAAGTGGCCCTTTTTGATCCGCCAAACATACCACAGGTCGGTGAAGCGGGCAAGGAAGGGACCGGGGACTGCTGACAGTGGGGATGCAAGGATACGGTAGAACCAAACCAAGGCCTGGACCGCGACGAAGAAGGCCGCGATGGCGAGGAGAAGTTGTAAATGCATTATTCCAAATATCCTAAAATCCAAGGGCCAGTTTGCAAATGCAGGAGCAAGAGCGCACAATTATCGTTAAATGAACTGGCCTTGAGCTGGTTCGGGCAAAGGTAGTGGCTGCGGTGCGAGTTTTGGGGATCTTTCAATGACGGCGACTCATTGTTGAACTGAAAACCATAGTAACAAGTTTGCTTGTCACGTCTGTCCTTGAAGCGTATATTAGATCCCCCATGACAATCCGGGGTAAATTGGCCCTTGCAATTAACGTATCCCTGTTCACTAACTGTCGGGCTCTCAAAAAATTGCCGAGTGGTTTACTACCCTGTGCTAGTCCCGCATGCCGAAAACTCGGTGGTGTACCAGGTTTCGGAGGGTTCGGCCGATAATCCGACAGGGCATACAGTTGGTACCATCGTCTGTAGCAACGGGGCTTCGGGAAATTCACGATTTAGATGCACTCTCTGATTGCTTCAAGGGCCACTGATACTCGTACCAATTGCATCATGGGTGAGTGCTTAGATGGAGAGGGAACAGGATAAAAACGCGAGACTGATTATTGCTACCCTACATCTCCTAGTCCAACAATGAGCCATGACATAAGGTTGGCTTAACTAAGTCAGATAGAATAAAGTGTACCATCACCACGATATAAATGTAGTCCCTACTGTCTCTCTACGGCCGCTCTCTGTGCCATCCCCTTTCGAGATGCTTGTCACAGTGTGGAGATTCCATTTCGGCCGTCGCGAATACTAACCTCGGCAATTGAGCCTGCCGCCACACCAGCTTACGATGCGCTACCTAACACGGCACGCGTAAGCTGTACGCACGCTATCCACAATCACTCTGTACGAGCTTTTAGACGCCGCTGGGCCCGTGCCTCAGACATTTGGGTCCTTGGCGGTTAGGCGACAACTGGTCAGCTCCTGCAACGCTCAGCCGCAGAAGTGGGGAGTTGTTGAGCGAACCCGGCTTGGTAAAGAGGGTGAGGTGTCTTGAAGAGATTAGAGGGAGTGTAGCGATGTGCCTACACCTTGGGAGTATTTCTCGGACTTGAACGTAGAACCATGCTGGGGTAGATACCGAGTTTCACTGCCCCTCAATAGCGATCCTCCCCGGATAACAACTGCCGAACTCCCTCAAGACTGTGGGTTTTTGGTGGGACGGATACCACATTTGAAATTGAAGCGGGGGAGTAGCCGTCCGCCCCGGGTGGATTCTATTAGCGTCAAAGTGACCTGCCCCGGATTATCACAATTCGAGCTTCGTGTCTATTTGGACAGTGCTTTCAGCCCCCCCGCCGTCACGATGCTCTTCTGCACCGTATCTTGGCGGCAGCCGCCCAGCCGGCCCAATCAATTTGGCACGGGAATTTGCCTGTGCCCCGTGCATTTGTCTGTTGGTGGCTGCTTTATTAATCCCAGCGGATCCGTATGTAGAATAATTAATCTACACCCATTTTGGTGCTTGGCTGTTGGTGGCTTGCAACTTGGTCGTCCAAGACAGCCCGGGATTCATGCTGCTGACACAAAATTCATGCACTCTTCCAGGATGACAGCTGAAAAATCCGTGGAAGCGTTACCTAACACGTGGCCAGATCTTGACAGACGCCTCGAATGCGTATGCGATTGCTGAGCCTCATTCACGATCCACTGGGCGTGCACATCATTGCCAGTCACATGCACGCTGGTGCAAGCACGCAGGTGGAGGAAGCAAACGCGGGAGGAAATTACGAGTCGCATACAGAAGTCACACACGCACAGTGTTCATTCGAGTGGACTCATACTTTCAAGATGATATGACTTTTCTCATAGTCTGGATATATAGAAATAATGCATGCTATTTGTTCAAGTTTGGTGAATGGCCATCGCTTTCCTTCATGTAGTCATGGCCCGCTGAATTCATTCCTTGCATGCTCCTCACGGCAGTCATTGTCCTTACCGATCCCATTATAGTCTTCTATCATACACCTGAGCTCATAGACGCTGCTGTCCGTTCAAAGAGTACTCGGCTTGCAGCTTCTCAGCAGCAATCATACCGATCTGATAAGCAGTGGACTGAACGTGGCAACTGCGATGTGGGTTAGCAAGTCGGCTTTAATGCAAGAAAAAGGAGGATACGAACCTAGCGATGATGGGCATGACGCTCATATCAGCCACTCGGAGTCCGTTGACGCCATAGACACGGAAACGAGAGTCAACCACAGCATCCTTCTCATCGCGTCCCAGCCTGCACGTTCCACTCATGTGCCACGTGCTGGTGCAGTTCTTGCGCCAGAAGTTGAGGATATCCTCGTCGCTCTGGCTGGCGGGGACGTCGAACTGGGCCTGGGTGGGGTGCGCGTCCTTGGTGAAGGACGGGCTGGCGGTGACCTTGAGAACCTCCTTGGTCGACTCGATGATGACGCGACGGTCGTACGGGTGGTTCATAAACGAGGGGTTGAATTCGAGCGGCACCGTGGGGTCAGCTGAGGTGAGCCTCACGTTTCCAACGCCTTGGCTGTTTTGCACAAAAACCAGGATGGATAGGATAGGAGGCGCCGTGTCAGGCGACACGTAATAATCGGGCGTGATGCCAAGCGCAGCTATCTCGTATGTGGGAATCGTAGGCTGACATAATCGAGAGCGCTCTTCCACAGGGAGATCAGCAAACTCCTTACTGGCCAGGACCGGGTCGCTCTTGAAGAAGCCCATGGTCATGGTGGTGCCGTTGGTCACATAGTCACCGGTGCGGAACAGCTGCCACTCGCGCATGGCGGCGGCCTGACGGGCCTTGTCCTTGAAGAAGGGGCTGATGGTGTCCGACTGCTCCGTCCGGCCGTACTTGAGGGCAACGTGATAGTGGTCCTTGTAGTTCTGGCCGACATTGGGGTTCTCGACGAGGGGAGAGATGCCCACGCTGGTCAGCTGGTCGGCGGGGCCAATGCCGGAGTGCATCAGGATCTTGGGGGTGTCGAGACTGCCGGCGGAGAGAATGACTTCATTTCTGGCTTTCAAGACGGTGCCGTCGATGAGCGAGACACCAACGGCCGTCTTGTTCTCAAACTCCACACGGCGCACAGCCGCGTTGGTCATGATATGGAGGTTGGCGGGCGCATATGCCAGCAGGTCGGCCGAGGTGGTCCTCGTTCCACGGGTCATGGTATGGGGAACGACAGAGATGCCTAGGAATTCACCACTGCCCATGTCCTGGTTGATGGCGTAGCCATTGGCTTCCCAGGCGTCCATTGTCGACGTGGTGTAGTTGTCCCATTTGGACTGGAAGCCAATGTGGAGGGGGCCCTGGTGGCCATGAGCCTCGGGCTTGGGATCAAGATACTTCTTCACCCCTTCAGGCACCTCGGGAGTCTTGTCGTGGTACGTCTCCAGCTTCCTCCACCGGCGCAGGGCGTTGTTCCAGTCCCAGGCCGGGTCACCGGTAATCTCAGACATGGTCTTCCAGTCATCTCGCGGGCCAATCGTCCACGCCGTGAAGTTGACGGCGGAAGAGCCACCGAGGCCCTTGCCACGAGCGAGGCCTATCCTCCGCCCTTCCAGGTGCTCCTGTGGGGTGCTTTCATAAGGGTAGGTCTGGTCGGGGTTGAGGAACTGGACAAATTCGTTGCCAATGACGCGCAGGTTGGGGTCGCTGTTGTCACCGCCGGCCTCCAGCAATAGGACAGACGGACGAGCCTCACTAAATGCTAGTCCGCGGGCGATGCAGCATCCCGCAGGACCGGCGCCAACGACGATGAAGTCGTATTGGGTGGTTTGTTCAGCCATACTGGACGGTTGAGAAGTAACGGAGGTGAAGGGCGAGTGGAATGACGAGACAGGAAATAATCATCATTGCCGTCTGCTAGCCCCGACGTCTTTATAAATGTGGCTTTTGGGGGCATTGCCAAGAATGGACGGCTGGATCACGAGTCATGCGGCAGCCGGTCAGCGCCCGAACGATGCATTAGTTCTATCCTGGATCCCGGATTGCCTGAGACGGGATCAGGCACAACGTGGCCGACATGCGTAATCTTGCTGAAACGGGCAGTTCTTGAACTTGAGCTGTTGGTCGAGGCGACCAAGCTGCGCTGGATGACGGGTCGTGCACCGTCCTAGTGGCCAACATGCATCAGGTGCCGCAAATGGATCTAGCGAGGGTCCTTTGGGCATAATTTACCTCAATATAGCTGCTAGAGACCCACGACTAAACATAGCAGGACGGCTGGCCTGCCACGGCGTTTAGGCGTCGGTTGAGCATCTCCAGCGGAGCGGGGGTGACCTGGCTAAACTCAGGCTGCCCCATCATCAAATGCACCTGAGCCCTCTAGGAACGCCTAGTGCGTTTGGGGATGTCTTAGGCCGTTGGCTGGCCTCGCCGGGGAGACCTGCCGCGGGCCTGGGGTCTGGGGCAGCGAGTCAGGCGTCTTCTGTTTGAGCGTTGAGCCGTACCTGTTGCCGCTGTGGGCCAGCCGTCACCTTCTAGCACGCAAGCATCTCATTCTAACGCACGCAGCAGGGTGATTGCTGTGCGCCGAGGAATGTTCGAGCGGCTACGGGAGGAAGAGGCGCGCGGGACGACCAGATGAGACTGCGGGAGGAACAGACGAGGCTGTGGTAGGAATAGAAGCGGCTGCAGTCGTGAGATCCGTTGGATAAGCAAAATTGAAGTCGTGCGGAAGCGCAATCGACGCCGGGATGTGGCCTGTCCCGGTGCCGGGGTGAGATCGCCAATGCGTCCAGCACGTTGCGCCGGAGAATGCATATCATGTCTCGATGGGCACAGGGTTCTTATCAACCCGTTCGTCCGCAACCACCGGCATTCACCTCATCCTTGGAAGCTCTCAGGTGGATGGGTTTGCCAATGTCTCAAGGATCGACCGAAGCTTGCCCCTCAGGGGACAAGACGCAGACTGTTCGAGAACCCATCAGCACTGGCCCGTGTTCACAATCACATCATGCGGAAGCAATTGCCGGTTGCACTGACCCGTTGATTACAATCCCCGATAAGTTGGCGATGCAACGCGCTCTGCATCAGAGTCGTTCTGGGCTTCATGGCGTAAGTATGCCAGCTCCATCCCAGCTGGCGGGGCTGAGGCGCGAGCCGGATCTTCAGAAGCGGGGCTCAGGGCGCAGATCTTCATCTCATATGGACCCTAGTCGCTCAGCTTGAGCCCACTTGGCTGAAATGCTCCACAATGTCCATGATCTCTTCACTCCAAGTTCCAGCATGAGCGGACATGAGTGACAGGAGCCGCATTTGGGGCAATGGTGATACGTTTTCAACACCTCATTGGATGAAGCTACTGCCTTGAGCCGCAGACGACTTGTTAGTGCGGAAATTGTACTTGAATGCACCTTGATTGACATATTTAATACACTAACTTTCCATTCCACTACTGGTATCACATCACGGACTCATTCCACACACAAAGCGTTCGCGTGTTGACGTCTTCAACGCAACGATGTAACGAATCTTGGGATCTGCATAAGCCCTAAGCAAAGTACTTGCCTGTGAAGCCGGGAACAATGACCTGACCCTCCTGCTTTTCGTAGCTGACGCCTTTCTTCTGCTGCCACGTCTGCTTTTGCTTGGTGAAATCCCCCATCGTCGGGGGCGGGTTCCCGCTAGCCTCGAATTCATTCTGGGTGAATCCCTCCCGCTTCAGGACCGGAGAGTCGACCGTGCCCAGTACGAGGTCGTTTTGGGGGCGCGCAAAGTACAACAGGCCGAGACGGTCGACATGGCGTTGATCTTTCGGAGGCACGGATACCTGTGAGCTCGTTAGCATATTTTCACGTACGACATAGATAGGTGGTGCGAATATTCTTACCCGGTGAATAGTGGACTGGACGTATCCACCAGTCAGGAAACTCAATGCATCGCCGGCATTGACCGTCAAACTTCCATCAAGAGGCTTAGCCCACTTCCAGGATTCCGACTCCCCGTCTCTGATCTGCAGACCCGCAACCGGCTGGCGGAAAAGCAATGTCAGAGTACCCAGGTCTGTGTGTCCACGGGACCAAAGGCCGTCTTCGAGGGCCTCAATCTCCTTCGGTGAGAACTTGGAGTATTTCATGTATCGCAGATGTGACTCGTCATGTGTGTCCCACTTGTGAAGATTGACGAAGAAATCTTCCGGCAACTCAAGAGCAAGCGCGATGAGATGGTTCAGGGGATCAAGAACCTTGTCATGTAGCTCCTGATTAACGAAGGTTAGAAATCTTAATCAGAACTGGACTTGGGTGGCTGAGTCTAACCTTTGCGAAAACCTCAATCTCCTCAAGGTGTTCCTTCAAGAGAGTTGGGAGGGGTTGCGTAACATGTCCATCGTTGGCTATCGCGAGCATTAGCACTCCGTTACACAAGTAGGAAGACCTGTCTAGATTGAACTTACTGGCCATGTTCCACACTTCGGTCTTTTCGCGAACACCACCTGTCAAAGGCCGCCTGCCAGCAGGTCTGTAGCCATTGTATTCACCCGCATCCAAATCGGGAACAAAGTTCAGCTTCTCCTCCAGCGGAAGCTCATAAAAGGCCTGACCCAGGGCAAATTGCCTGTCAACTGACTGCTGGGAGATGCCAAAGTTTGTGACATAGAAGAATCCCTTCTTTCGGACAGCATTGATCAGGTCTTGAGATAGCTCAGCGTTGCCCTCGGGCGTGCCATATTTGGACAGGTCAATGTTGGCCACTAGTATCACGCCAGGTTAGTGACACTGTGTCTCGGTTTCCTTGCTTGTAGATTGCCATGGAACCTACAGTCTGCCCAATCTAGCTGTTCCTTCGTCTCTGGAACATGGGAGTACTGGTATAGTTGGGGGATAGCGGACGGCATTTTGAGATGGGATGCTTTTTGGGTCTGAGCATTCATTGTTGCTAGCTGAATGTTGAGCACAGTGCAGGGTATATAATGACCCCGCCTTGTGAGGGGCTTTATCAATTAGTCGACCAGGTAATGGTTTACGTCTACTTCCGCTGCTGACAAAACGGCACAGAACTCAGGTCGGGAGTTGATTCTTGTGCCCAAGAGCCAATGGCAGTGCGTCGAATGCTTGTCATCGATGTCGTGATTCAGTTCCCCGCAAACAGACTGCCGAACTCCCACGTTCTTTGGTTCGGAGATTCGTGGGGGTGTTATCCCAAATTTCATCTTTTGGCCGAATATGACGCGATTCTGCCATATCAGTCCTATCCCAACCTTGCCGCTTATTCCCGGAGTGGGATGCCTATCAATTCTTCTTTCATCATAATTCCCATATATTATGAGACAATCATGACACCGGGTTTGTTAATATGCCTCTCTGTTTGGATTGCGATCTAACGTCTCCTTGCGGTTGTAACGCTGCATCACTTGACTAAATGTTCCCACCTAATGACGCAATATTAGGCTGCTCTCAAAGGCCCCCATACTGCCGCATACCCTCAAGCGACCTTGCGAGATATGGCCAAGGCAGCACTCATTCAAGACCGCGGCGGGAATGCCGAGAAACTTGATGTTTCTGAAACTTATTACTTAAACCATCTGACTCCGCCAATTCCACTGAACCACCAGATTGAATTCATTTCAGAGTGGGAATGTGCCGCTCTTATTGTTAAGTATGACAACTGACTGTGTTGCTGCACTGCGAATAAAGGCTAGACTGTCCTGATCACGGACGATTTCTGTCTGCATCTCGGTGGTATACGCGAACTCTGCTTGTGGCTTGTTGAAGTTCAGTTGTGTGGCCGCAATTGGCCGATCATGGCCTTTGATGACTTTCTGTGAGGTTGTCCCATCATCTATCAGGTCGACCAGCGTCTCAATGTCCAACCCCCGACTTCCAATCAAGTAGGCTGGTCACACTGGCCATTTTATTTACTGGAGCTGTCACCTCTGGAACTATGAGGCCTTACAATCGTGTTAGCTCCAGGGTTGCGTTTCACACCAATGGCAACAAGCACTTCAAATCTCACACCTCTCTAAAAGTTTCGTTGACCAAGTGACCGTTCTTGCATCTACTTTTTCCGTTGACTCTGTTCATGATACAGATGGCAGAGCTCATGCCTACTGCGCTGCGACTCACTGAAATGTACAACTGCATAATCGATTTCGAAATCATCTTATCTGCAGCTTTATAAGCTTTTGTTCCCTCATTGCATCACTGTTCGGCTGCCGATGCTCCGGGAAAATGAAAGATGACACAGCCAAAGGGACTGGCTACGGAGAGTCGATGAATAGTGTACCTTACCACTGGTCCCCAGCTACTTCGCCGCGTTAGCCGAGTCAATCCTCTCATTATCTTTGCTTGAGGTCTCGCTGCTGCGCTTTTCACCATTTTGCTGCTTTACTACTAGTTTTTCTTCACTGAGACCGAGGGATACACCCTGAAGCAGATAGAGGATCTGTTTGGAGACCAAATTATGCCACATGCCATGCGATACTCGGCCGCAGCCAAGGTGGCGATGTCATGTATGAAATACTAGCCTCTTAAATGTGAGAGATAAAGTAAACCTGTACTTGGTTAAGATTATATGGTTGTGTACAATAAATGTTGACAATATTTTGTAGACTGTTATTTCTTTGGTCGCAAAAACAAAAGTCCGCCCGTGGTTGTCAGATAACGTCATAATTGTCAGAAACAGGGCGCAAGATAAGCGAAGAGGGGAAGTTTATCCAACAGCCTAAACTAACTGCTCCACGGCGATTTCTACATTTTCAAGTTCCATCATCAACAAACATACCGAAGTTCACAATGTCTCATTTACCAAACGTGGGTAGCATCTATCGCAGCTGGCTCGAGGCAATCAATCATCGAGACTGGCCTCGTGCCTCAGACCATCTCGCCTCAGAGCTGATCTTCAACGATAAGAGTATCTCAAGTATTGAGTTTTTTCAAGGCGTGCAAGAGAGAGTCGAAGCTATGCCAGATATAGAGACGGAGATACATTTGCTCGTTGCCGACAAAATCTCACCGAAATTTGCCGCAAGAGTCATTCATAAAGGCACCTTGGTCAAACCATACCAAGATTTTGATGTAACTGGCAAACAACTTGAGTGGTCGGAGTATATCTTCAGTGAATTCAGCAACGGGAAGATGAATTCATACACCAGTTTATTGGATCGTGATACTTTCGAAAATGGCAAGACCCCCCGATTAACCACATCCACATATCAAAGCATCGACCAAAAGAGTGTTGATCTCGACAAAATGTATCGACAATATATCCACGCAATCAACACTCTTTCGATGGCAACATATTTCCCTCATTTCTGTCAGCAACAGATAGTCCACAATGACAGGCGTCTGTCTATGGACGAGTACCGAGGTTTCATTGAGTCAAGTTTCTTGGAAATCCAAGGGTTGCAATTCACCATTGCCGAGTTGGTGGTAGACAACGAGTCACAGCGGATAGCGGCTAGGCTGGAGTTCACGGGGCGCCCAGTTCAAGAATTCCGGGGCATTCAACCCACTGGGAAACAAGTCAAATTTTCCGAGCACGTATTTTATGAGCTTGATGAAGGAAAGATAGCGAGAGTTTGGTCCGTGCTTGATCTTGACGCCTATCGATCAAGCCTGGAGAATTGAGTGGGACGAGCTTTGCTACCATGTCAATGCGCAAGACTAGATAAAAAGACACATTTGTATTGCATTTTGGATTACTTAAAAAGCTCCATTCTTCTGGTTTATAATGAGTACATCGAACTTGTGAAAGAATGACTCTGATCTTACTCCGATACTGATAATGATTTCTCTCGGGTAGGCATCACAGGACCAATGATATTGCAATGTGACGCAGATAATTAGCTCCGACTCCAGTTTCACACTCTACAGCCCATACCCTCGTCATTTGTGCTCATCAACTTTAATTTCGTTACTTCATGACTCGGCAAGGGGATACGATACGATGGTACGGACAAGCCGCATTCACTATCGCTTCGTAAAGGCGTTGAGAACCACGAAGGAATGCTCGAGGTGGCCGCAAAAGAGGTCAACTCCAACTGACCGGATCGTCGGCTGTCAGCTGACGCAAGGGAAGCTCAAGTCCGGGCGCATGCGAATGGTGGAGAGAGAAGCTGCCCTCAAGGATGATGCCAGGAGCAGAAGCAAAGCCCTCTAAGAATAGACACAGGGAACGGCCCATATATGGGACTCGTACCTGCCAATTGCCGCTTTGAGGCCATCCTTGTCGAGGTCAAGTTTCTTGCTTAATGTTCGGACACATGAGCCAATCGTCACGCCATTCATTCAACCCAGCATTGAAGGCGTATCGAATCGCAGCTACCCGCGAAACACTGAAGAAGACGAACGCAGGGTCATTGTCGACGGGGACTCCCAGAGCAATAGGCTGGAAACCCTCTTCATGTCCAGCTGAATACAGCTCCAGGAGGTCTTGCAACCTGTCATCCGGTACATTGTAGCGCACTTGTGATAGAGAAGCTTGAAACACTCATTGTTAGTGGATGAAGTCATCAACAGGGTGGAGAAATTTGGTACACTTACTGTCGTAATCTTCATACGGAGATGATGTCTCTTTAGAAGGCCCTGGTGCCATCCTAATCATCTGATCTGCGGACTCAAAACCATATTCTGCGCTGTGCGGGTCTGGTGATGGCGATGGATATTCAGCTCTGTCATCCTGGCAGAGTCGACGCCGCTTGGATCGGTATTGCTGGGGTAGATTGAGTGCAAGCTCTTCGATCTCTGTAACAATTAGCAATCATCATCATGACCAAATGGATTGACAAGCCGACCTACCTTGAACGAAATTTCTATACGATGCATACTTGCAGAGAGGCTCCTCTGTTCCCAAGTCTCGGATCGTCTTCCGCACATGTAACGCAATCTCCACGACAGATTTGTTATCAGTAGCCGCCTTGTCCATTCGCGTAACGACATCATCAAAGATTATTTGGTCTATCTCCTCCCATGAACTGGGCGGCAATGACACTGCCCATGCTAGAATCGACCCCGCGCCTAAGCCTCGAAGTTCCCGACTCTTATCCGATTTTCTTTCCTTTCTTGACTTGACCGATGGCGAATCGATGGCCGATGGCAAATGACCGTGGAAGATGGCAATCAGGTTTCTCTTGAGAATTGCACCCTTGAACTCGCCCTGTGCAGCAGCTTCAATGGCAGATCGGGCTCGCAGCATGTGTTCGTCGGACTTTTGAGACATCTCTGGCGTCCAGAAGATAGGAGAGGGCAGTGTTAAGGAGAGACATTGAGCCTGTCGGAGTATCCTGTCTGCCAGTCTGTGGAGTTGAGCAATCTCGTGAGGGGACGGACGGATCTTTTCGCTCTCAAGCCTCGACGGGATGGCTCCGATGTTGGCGGCAATGAGCCCCATGTCGGCCAGCATATCCTCGACAGTAGCTGCCATGACGCGACGGCGGATATCGGGTGTGGGTGGTTCGATGGGAAATTGAAGGGGTAGTTTCAAGTAGGTAAACACGATTTGGAATGAGCGGTAGAAATAATCCTTTGCGAGAAGGACTTGCTCCAAGTTCAATGGTATGCGTTCGTCCAATGCTCATCATCAAAGGGCGCCGACCAGTAGATATGGCTGCTCGTTGCTCCGCTTCTACTCGCCAATAGCCGCTGGAAACGGGCGAGATGAGCCCATGGGGGTGGTGGCGTTGGGTGTTATGGCGGTGGTGGTGGCTTGTCGTCTTGCGGGCGGCTAACCACATCGTCGGGACCAACAATGCGCAAGGATTGGCTGTCTTAATATTTAGGACATGGGTCGCTGCACACAGCCCAAGCGAACAAGGGATGCCCTTCGTCAGCTTAATTTCTGCGCGCTTACACGCTTAAACTCAAGATTATGCCTCGTCGCGAGATGTCGCAATGTGAGAAAAGGAGTTCTAGCTTGGCACTGTAAACTTCTCAACGCAGAAGGCGGAAGGATTGTCTACTGCATCATCCTGGGGTTGGGGATTTCCGTGGACGCGGATAGACGGAGACTGGGCAGCAGCTTCTCCTAAAATTGCCTCAATCATAAAAAGGGGCTGAATTATGGACTCTCCCTAGGCAGCACAATAAAAATAGAAGTCAGGTGGGAACACACCATCTTCAAGGGAGACGGGACCTTATCCCTAAACCCAGCCTTCCAGGCATGGCTATCAATCCCACCGTCGATGTTGCCCCGAGATCCATGTACGGATGTGGGGGAGGTCCTTGAATTCTTGTGCTTGACAGCCACAAAGCAGTTGGCAGTGCTTCTCCCGTCAAGCAACGGGCGTGGTAGCTTGGATTGGCGCTGGAGCGTGGTTGGGTGTCGTGTCATTCACGTCAATCTTCACAAATACGTCACGATCGCTACGAGTGTAGGATGTTGGCCCTATGATTAGAACGAGGCTGATGCTGCCAGTTCATCCCCAACAACGCCTCGAATTGATGCCAGGCAGCCTTGCCATGTCCATCCTGTTGGTCCGCGCCACCTGTACCCTCTAAAAAGTCGGCCGTTAGGGGCTATGCTATTCATCCCAACATGCTGTTGGCTCTCCCATGACACCAGCGAGTAGGACACACAGCTAATTACAGGCGCGTCTTACACCCCGCTATTTCCGATTCTACAGCCCCCCAGAAGCGCCTCTATCCAAATCAATTGCAAACTTCTGCGATGACATGAGACGAAGGGGATCAACTGTGATACTCATAATAAGAGAGGCACCAAGTCAAATAACAAGCTTTCCTGGCTTAAATGATTCAATCAATAGATAGCCAGGATATGATCTTGAGCCCAGAACCCTGGGTATTGGATGCGGCTATCTCACAAATGGCTTAGTGGCAGTACGTGGGTGTGTCTGGTGGTCATTCAGCTGTCCCACTCCCTGCTACCAACAACCATTGTTGGTTATCCCGCTGTAGCCGAACTTCGAATGCGCGCTGGAAATATGCCTTGTTCTTCTAACTCTGATCCACACCCATCCTTTCTGCGGCCAGCAGCAAAGATGCTGCGCACAAGAAGAAGCAGAGATATAAGCTGGCTCACTCTACGCCAGGAGAACCTCGTCGTTGGGAAGGCATCGACACGAAATCCTCAATAAGCCTGCAGTCATCTTCGGCTTTTCTTTCCACTGCCAATATCTACTTGCACAACGTCTCCACTCTCCATCTCTACGTGGCCAAGATGACGAAAATCCTCGACATCCTCACGAAGCCAAATGTCGACATCGATTCCTCCCAAGTCAGCCCGGGGACGAAAATATCCATCGAAAATGCTCTCGGGCCTGAGGACTGGAAGCCGTGGACCGGCTTTGAGTACTCGACACTCAGTGGCATCTTCAATTGGGACCTGAGCAAGGACTGCCACGGCTCAGCAGAGCAGGTTCCACTGCTGAAAGACAACGATACCCTCGAAGACGTCCTAGACCGATTTGAGATCCCTATCGTGAACTGCTGTCTAGGCAGCCAGACTGGTACTGCACACCTTGTCCGAAAGAATTCGGGTGAATCTGCAAATTGCAAGCCTGACTGGTCTACGGTTTCGCGTTCCCACTTGGACGCACACAGCTGCTTCAAAAACATACTCCCCGGATACACCAAGCTCAACAATACATTACGATCCAATATAAAAGAAGGCAGCAAGCGAGAGTGGCAGAGTGCTATCGTCACGATCATGACTTACATGGCTTACCATGGATCTCGGTACGGATTTATCATCACTGACGGATGTTTGGTCGCCCTGAGGATCACTCGAAAACCGACCGGCCCAGAGATATCGAACGAGTCCATTCGCCATTCGACCGCTGCCCCCAGCAGCTACCCGATCGAGCTTTCACCCAGGGGAGACAATCCCCCAGACTACGAAGACAACGACCCGCTACAATGGGAATACATGAGGCCAGAATACGTGATCATCCCCTGGGGCGCCAGTGGACCAGGTCAGCTTACCATCAAGCTGGCTCTGTGGTTCCTAGCCATGATGTCTACCAACGGTGATAGACACATCGACTACTCGTACCCAAGTCTGGATAGCTGGCGATGGGACAGGAACGGTTTCGTCCATAATACATCGGGCGCCAGGAAATACCAGCTGTTCCCTGGGGACATGTTCCAGGATCGTGACCCCGAAAAAATGGCTCGGCATGAAAGGCAGGCGCAGGATGCACAAAATAGGCAACAACTACAACTGGAATGGGAAGCTCCAGGTCACACTGGACCCAGAATAGTATATGACTTTCAGTCTGAGGGGAGATATGCCGGCTGTTCGGGGGTGAGGAGACCCAAGGAAGAGAGGCTGAGCCGAGCATCGGGGAGCAGCAAGACGGGGGAAAGGGTTGGCAAGTCGGCGGCTAGAACAATACTGACGTGTTTGGGAGCAGCCTTGCAAGCGATGGCTTTCTCGTAGGCTCTTCCCTGGCTCAATGGGATGATGAAAGCTCGAAACTAAGCGTGTATTACTTGATTGAGAAATTTCCTTACATATTGCAGCGATAGGTAGACTCATACTATAGATAGAATAAGATTAAACAAAAATCAATGCTTCAGCGCTATTTCTTGTGATACGAGCTTAAATTACAATGAGATATTGTAGGCATAGAAGCCTCAGCGTCTATCTCATGCGATCCACCCTAGATTCATGTGGCATGGCCCCAGCTTTCATCCCATTGGTGATGAGGTCTGCCTTCTATTCGGCTCCTAGAAGCCCATTACTCTGCATCATGTCACAGAAAACAGCGCCGCGTTATTGGAGAATACTACTTGCACGCACGGCAGGATGTACAGCGAGATCGTCCTCGACGAGCTACCCGAGTTTCTGCGCCACCTGCCCAGCACACACGGGCTCGGGGGCTACACACCATCGAGTTTATTGATATCCTCCAGTTCCCACGATGCAAGGTCACAGTAGATGGTAACAACTTGATTATTCAAAATAATAGTTAGATTAATGAAGAGGTAAGTGAAAAGAATTAAGTTGGGTGATGTCTAGGATACGAGAGATAGCAATGACACCACCACAACGTGTGACTAAAACCTAGTGTCATTAAGTAACAGAGTCCAATTCCTTTCTGAGCCGGAATCCAAGCTCCACACCAATTAGATCCATCACTTTGTGTGACAATTACCGTGTGCATTGTCTTTCCAGGCGTGCTGTCGAAAATATGCGGCTTGCCGTGCTTAGAACACAGTACCCTTGGTCTGCGACATCTTGGCGACGTTCAGGTTCTTCATCATGAAAACCCAGATGAAGGACAAGACCATGAGGCCAGTTCCAGCAGCAAGCATTCTAGTCTGGGCATAGCCATAGGCCTTCTGGATGCCGAGGCGTTCCTCGCTTCCAACGGGATAGCTCAGCTGAGTAGTGAGATCTCCATAGACGAGCAAGATTTCTGTCGCATTGAGGTTTGGCAGATTGCGTGTAAGCGCTCCCTTGAACGTGTTGGTCCAGATACTTCCAGAGATGGTGTTGCCGACAGCACCACCGATGCTGCCAGCCACGAAGAGCGTAGCCAGCGCAGCGGCAATGTGCTGATGGTCGACAGCAGCGAGAACTGCCAGCTGCATGCAGAGAATGAAGACACTTCCGGCCATGGAAATGAAGATCTCACACATGATGATGTAGCCGATCTTTCCATTGGGCTTACGGAAGTAAATCATCAAGCCCTGAGAGAAAATGTACAGAGGAACAGCGACCCAGAAAAGCCACTTGAAGCGACCGGTTCGGCGGATCATGTATCCAACGATGAACAGAAGGACACCAGAGACGACGGAGAAGGTGCTGTTGACGTATCCGGCCTCGGCGATGGTCAAGTTGTTGACGACCATGAGGAAGGACGTGAAATAGCTGACCCAGCAGTAGTAAGACGCCTGGTATGTCATGTCGATGAGGCATGCGGCAATAACAGTGCGGTCGGTGATGAACTTTTTGTTCAGGAATGGGACTGGCGACAGGAAAGTCTCGTACAAGACAAACCCGACAAGAACAACAATGCCAACGACAATCATGGCAATGATGTAGTCAGTCTTCCAGCCATTGGGGGCGGACGTGGCAAGGGTAAACGGCAGGAGGAAGACAGTCAAGCCACAGCCAAACATGACGACTCCGAGGACTATGAATTAAAAGGTGAATTAGCACTCTGCACTTTTTGATGAATGCTGCATTGTTGACTTACGATCGAACTCGACGAAGAAGTACTTGATAGCCTCCGGCCAGGTCCGTCCAGTGCTCTCATTGGTAAAGAGACCAGCCTTCTCAGCCTTGCGCATGTTGAACTTGAGCAGCAAGTACAGCGGGGAAGTGATGATGGGGAGAATGATGGCGAAGGCACCGAAACCCCATCTCCAGTTGATGTTGAGGTAGAAACCCTCGGCAGCCTTGGATCCGGCGAATGCGGTAATCATGTAGGGAGACGAGGTGAAAGCAAACGCCAAGCCTCGGTTCCTCAGGTTGGTGGCATCGGCTGCAAGAACGCAGATGGTGTAGATGACACCTCCGAAACCGACCTGGTAGAAAACCTGTCACGGCAAATTAGCAGTTGCGGATGCCAAATACAGTCATTGGCCTGGCTTACCTGCGCAGCGCAGAAGGTGGCGAGATTGTGAGACACAGCCATGAGAATCAGGCCCAGGGTGGAAAAGCCGACCATCATGATGAAGCCCTCGGCGCGGCCGTACACGTCCAACATCTTGGCCATGGGGATGTAAACCGCGGCCGTCATGCTGTCTGCGACAATGGCGATGACGGTGGTGAGCGAATGCGACGTCCATTCGCTGGTGACGAAGGGCGCCAGAGTGGCGAGAATCGAGAGACGGAAGCCATTGACGAGGAACAGAAGCCAAATGCTGTGAGAAAGTCGTGTTAGTGGCATGCGGGCGTCAGCGCGCGGTGAGAACAACAACATACAGGATCAACAGTCCGGCCAGCGATTTCTTAGTCCAGACGAGCGTCACGGCCTCAATCTTCTGGACACCGCGCTGGGCATCTTTGTCGGGCATGGAAGCATCTAGGTCCTCGGACGAAACCTTGTCGATGGGGCCAGTCTCCTTGTCGTTGGTGACGACCTGGGTCTCGGCGTCGATGGCATCGTGCTGCGCGTCGTCGGCCGTCTTGCGACCGGCGAGCTTGTTCAGGAAGGACATTGTCGTTGAGCTGGCAGGGTAGAGCCTAGAATGTGCGTGCAACTGAGAACGGAATGCGTGCAAACCGAACAGCGAAGGGTTCAATCTTTAACCGCGGCGTGCAGCCCCCCTGGACCTGGCGCTTGCAGCTCCGGCGCATCGTCTGTTGGGTTGGAAATGGCGCAGGACGGTGGCCAGGTTTCCCAATGCGGGCACGCTGCAGGATCACCGGGGCTACGTCTCCCAGCATCAGGTTACAAGTGGGAAAGGCGTGGGGTAAGTCCGAGTTCGGCCGGGGCATCAGTTGGTGGTGTTTGTGGCCATCCCGGAGGCCCATCGCGGAGGAACTGCCCTGGCCGGGAGAGGCAATATCCGTGGCGCAACCGAGGAGTCACACGCTCGGCGGCGTGGGCTAGCGGGCGTGATGCGAAAAATTTGATCTAATCTGATTCAACGATTGATTAGATCGGACCATTCACAGACATGTACGTAAGGAGAGTCGCACGTTACATGGCGTACGACGTTGGTTCGCAGGATGCCAGGGATGGTTGGAGGATGGCTGCAGGACCCCTGAACGCCTCAAGGATCATCGTCGCCGCTTTGATAACCTCACCCCAAGAGTAGTCACAGGGTGGTATTCTCGGGCCAAGACAGCCTAGCTCCTATTGAGAAGAGATTTACATATACACAACCCCGGACATGACTCGGGTCCGAAGCCAGCGTCGCGTGTGCAGGCAATCTGTACAGAGTCGAGTCAAGCGGGTCGCCGAAAAAGAAATGCCACACCAAAGCCCCTCTTTGACTCTGCGACGGACACACGCTTGAGCCAAGATGGCGACTACACACCACAAGGTCCGTCCAAGGCCCGGCTGAAAGGGGCATACAGCTTTCTTACAGCTCCTTGCCGCAACGGGAATTCCTCGTCAGAAGGATCATCCTGTTGATCACTTTGGCGTCCCAAGGTAGCCAGCTTGGCATTTTGATGTGCCATTTCATCGGCGACCCACTTGATACTCGTGCTGCGTGCCGCGTACCGCGGGAACCGCAATCCCAAAGAGTATTTCGGCGGAGTAGCCCGATGCTTCCCAACCTTGGCCTTTTCGCCGCTCATCTTACTACGCAGTAGACGATCTCGGCTCTTCACTTGACGATTTTACAAAGTGCAATGTCAAACACATCACTGGACAGAAAAAATACACCCAGGTGCTTGATTTTATGAATGTTTTTCAAATATCCTTGAGCATTCTCAGACACGGAATGCATTCTACAAAGGCCAGGCTTAACTATAATACACTTGTCCACTCCATCCGTACACCATCTCCGCTCACTACTTCCGCAGGGCCAACCACTCGTCTTTAGTGATGCGGTATTCCACCTCGCCCTCCTCAATACCCGGAGGCGGGTTGTCATACTGGTTGTGGAAAGTGCGGATATGCCGCAACCCACACGTCGCCATAGTCGCCCGGGAACCCGCATTGATGGCCATGGTATCTCCAAGCACCTCCCTGACGCCCAACTCCTGGAACCCATGCTTGAGCAGCTCGCGCGACGCCTCCTTGGCGAAACCCTGTCCCCAGAAGTTGGGGGCGACCCGGAAGCCAAACACGGCTCGGTCATTGTTCAGCTTGGGTGGTGTGTCGTCGGTTTGGCTGGGGGCGAGCACCCACCAGCCGACAAACTCGCCGTCTGCGAAGCCGGCCCACGTCCCAAGTCCAGACCCGGACGTGGCGGTCTCGAGTAGGTGGTTGAGGACGATTCCGGACTCGTCGGCCGTCAGTGGCTTGCCGTATCCGATGTACTTCATGACTTCGGGGTTTGAGTCTAGTAGGTAGAGGAACTCTTTGTGCTCAGCAGATAGCGGCAGCAGCTCGAGGCGTGCTGTGCTTAAAGTTGACTGGCTCATGGTGACGGAATTAAGGAGAATGATTGAGGATTTGGTGTTGCTGTACAGACTCTCTTTCTGCGCACCTTTCCACGGTGCTTCCCCCCTTATATACTCCTACACGGCACCAGGGTAATCAATGATGATACCTCAGTGTTGCAGATCTCTCCCGCAAGGAACTCCATCCGATACCAGGTCTGAGACTAGGTCTGAGACGAGCATCTCGGAGAATCCAACGATAGTATCAATAAGAGACGCGCCAAGTTGCTATTGGTGGTATGCATATGTGTGCGCGATACTCCGTACCTACCTGGCAAGATACCCGGCATGAACCCGCACGAATCCGCACGATACATACTACGTAGCAGTACCCGCTCCGTCTGATGACGCTGGGATCAGGAAAACGTTATTGTCGTCAAGGGGGCACAGCCACAAGATGGGCACTGTTAGTGGATGAGTTCGCCTGGCACCATCGACCATCCGGCGGCTTGGCTAGTACCGGAGTTTGCAGATCCATACCGCAAGTAACGCTGGATGTATCAGTGAGAGGGATGCGTTGCTGTGATTGGCAGCATTGCCGCATGTATACACGATAGCAGCATGCACCCCTTGCCTTGCCTGTGAATTAAAAGAAGATAGATATGCAGCCAAGGGACAGAATAATGTGACGGGTATATTACACCATACACAGCACACCCTCACTCGTTATGCAATGTAGCATCCTCGGCCACCGCGTGTTCAGAGTTACCCAATCAAGTGGCCAGCCGGTGGAGGGTTGGATAAGCATGTCTGGAAGGTTAATTAGCATTGTCTAATGTAACATGTGTTTCGGTCATCTCGGGGCGTCGACGAACGCCTATTTGGTGGAGCAACGCCGCGCGATGTGCCATCGGGGGTTCTCCAGTGTGGTCTGTCGAGGATGCCAACCGAGCGGATAAAACCGCGTGATATCCCATCCCATCCCATCCTCCACGTTGTGCACTGTGTATTTTGTGTAGGCCTATTGAGTGGGTAAATCCACTTGACATTCACCCCCACATCCATCCTCAGCATCATCCAATCCAAATGCCGGCCTCACATATTGGACTCATGGATGCAGGAGACACTAACCAGCTTCAGACCTGTCGAGTGGGCTACTCCGCTCGACATCCACTGCTAGGGTTCGTCCAATCCAAATGCCGGCCCTGCTGGAGACTAGGTCGCTTAACACCACCCCCCAGCCTTGTTGGGCGCCAAGACCCGT
Organism: Cylindrodendrum hubeiense; assembly: GCA_014621425.1. Lineage (NCBI taxonomy): Eukaryota > Fungi > Ascomycota > Sordariomycetes > Hypocreales > Nectriaceae > Cylindrodendrum > Cylindrodendrum hubeiense. Next base: position 61,402 of record JAANBB010000045.1, on the reverse strand, counting down.
TGAAGATCCCAGCGCTTGCTGGCTCTAACAAACCAAGGCGGAGGATTGTCGGACTCGCTGCTGGATTTGGTTTGATGAGCGTGGAGTTCCCACACGCGGATTGCTTGGATTACGGTATTTGACAATGGCATGTGAGCGACTATTCTTACCGCTTTTGACGTGACGTGGCCCTACCCTAGATGAAAAGTTAATTATACGGTTTCGGGGTAAAATACGCGGAGAGAAAGTCAAGGAAATTAAAACGGGTATTGAATAAGAGGCATTTGGTATTTTGAGAATTTTATATGGCTTGACTGAGTCTGGCATGGAGACATCTCTGCGGGTTTGACCACGAGGGCAACGGGATGAACGAACGGCAAATTCCATCGCCAAGTCTGACCAAAGACGCTAGCTCCGTTGGCTCTACCAAAGAGTGAAAAACAAGGACGCAACACTGCAAGTGAGACAGCCCGACGCTTGGCAAGCAGGGACTACGCAGCCACAAGGCCGGTCCTCGTCAGCCACGTTGTCATCGAGTAGGGAGACGAGGCCGCAGGTTCTCTGCACCCAACTCACAGAGCAGAGACACGCACAAGAAGCAATCATGGCAGAAAGGGGCCCGCAGTCAGCCCTGAGACCGGCACTCGTCCGCCACCCAAGCCACTCCCGCCGCGGCAGTCGTTAGCACAGCTCGAGTCCCGTCCTGGCAGAGTCTGCTGAGGCTATGCCGGATCCGGCGGCGGTCGTTTGCCGCGTATTGGGAACGAGCAGCTTCCAGATACAATACGTACGAGGCGCCGGCTAGCGAGCGTCTGCCGCCGCGGCAGCCCCCAGGCGGGCTTAATTCTAGAAGCAGCATGTGCCCCGTCTGGCTGCCATCGCCGGGCCCGGGGCCGGCTGCCATCGCCGCCCCGATCGGGCACCATCCGGCGTGCCCCCACCGTCCGCTCGACCTTGTTTATTACTCTAATCCGGTCCTGCGTTGTCGTGTGGAAACAGCGCGCTGGCCTATCCCAACTCTGCCGGGATAGCTGGCGGTAACGGTGCCCACACGGCCGCCGAATCTGGCGGTCAAACCGACAATCCCACCCTGTTCCCTCCTGTGCACACGCCGTTGGCTCTAGCATTGCCTTGGCGCGGCTGCTTGGCGGCCGATCCCACCGTATCTGCTCATGGTGTGCTCTCGAAGCCCAGTTGGGTGGCCTATCCCTTCCCCATTCTCGCTGCTACATACAATTCATGCTAACAGCTGACATTCCTTGGCGCTGTGCTTGGCGCTGTGCTTGGCGCTGTGCTTGGCGGTTATTGACTGTCGCAACAATCACCGCACCGTATTTGATCATCGTCTCCACGGCGCTGCCGCGCTCGGCCGTCCATCCCCTCTTTAGCTTCGTACTAACAGCAGTACACCACGCCGGCACTTGGATTTGGTGTAGGCGTTTGATGATCTGTCAACCTGCTAATCTTATCAGATCCTGGTTTTACATACCTCGTCCCTGCCTATCCCCGCTTATGCGTAAGGACTTGGCACTCCCAGGACCCCTGGCCCTCTCGCGCCCTCATTGCCTCCCGCTACTACGTACACCAGTGCAAGTTATCCTGAGATTGGTGCATACGTCCGCCAATCTATAATTGCTATCAATCAGTCCATCTTATTTGATCCGAGTCCCCACCGTCGCCTTACCCGCCCCCGCGAGGCGGCCGGGACTCGACTCTTTCAGCATCTTGGGACGTCTCGGGATTCGCCCACCCCCATAAGCCACCTGCATGTTTCTACCGAGGAGTGTAAAAGTTTGTCAATCCACTTCCTTGTACTTTCTTTGGCTAATACTCGGTCCGTCTAACTACCCTTGTCGTTCGCGCCGTCCCTTTCCAACTGCGATGCGACCCTCTTCCCTCTTGTCTCTTCCACTCCACCACCCCCAAATAGTTGCCACTTGCTAATATGCGACGATCCGTCCCTGATCTCCTTGGCCTAATTATTCTGCCCTCGGACGTTTGGGCTCGGTGGGCCATTGCCAAGGTCGACTTAATGCGGTATTTACGTGACAAACTGCTTCACCCCACGCCGCATCCATACGTAGTACGGTTCCGACTTGCTGGTAGAAGCAATACAACGTATAGCTGTCGTAGATCCATGCCTTAGCTACCGGGCTCCATTACGTGCATAGTAAGGGTAGGTTTGCCAGGGGCCTCCTACATCGGCCACTTTGCCAATAACTGATGTGATACTATACCGCGGGACGCGCCTCGGTAACTTCCACATCCCTTTTTCTTCCCTCTTCTCTTCTTCCGTTCCTCGGCTCATTGGATTTTGCCGATTGCCTTCACAAGTAGTCACCTCACTATTCCCAAGGCATCCTTCCGCTGTGTCTGCATCTCTGTAGAGATAGGCAGACGAGCTAGATTGCCGCCCCCTGTCCTTCTCAGACGGGAACTGAAGCAGGAACCTGCATCATGGCGGCCGAACCCGAAAAGGTGGCCACTGAGAAGCCGGCGGCCGTGGAGGATAAGCAACAGCCTTCGGAGCAAGCTGCCGGCATCAACACCGTCGCCAACATCGGCACCCCAGCCGAGAAGGAGGGCGTGTTTTCTGTAAGTGCAGCATCTCCTGGTTGGATTCATTGCCTTGAACTATCAAAAAACTATCAAAAAGAGGAAGACCACGAAATCTAACATTCCTTTCAGTCACTGAAGGGCGCTTTCGCCTACTTCGAGCTCCTCTTTGCCGCCCAGCCAACATGGGTTGACATTGGCCTCATCATCCTCGGCACCGTCAGTGCCGCTGGTGCTGGAGTTCCGTTCCCCCTGATGGGCGTCCTGTTCGGACAGCTCGTCGACAACTTCAACAGCGCCACGTGCGCGGCCGACACCAGCACCATCGACCCGTTCCAGTACGAGAAGAGCATCAACGACAAGGTCATCAAGACGGCCTGGATCGGCTGCATCGCCCTCGTCCTCATCTACTGCCACCTGACGTGCTGGAACATCATCAGCCAGCGCCTCGCCCAGCGCCTGCGCACCCGATATGTCTCGGCCTTGCTGCGCCAGCCGCCGGCTTTCTTCGATACGCGTGGCGCGTCTGGCCAGGTTTCGAGCCGACTCCATGGCGACATCACGGCCATTCAGGCTGGTACCTCGGAGAAGGTCGGTAATATCATTACCACCATCAGCTTCTTCATCACTGTCTTCATTATCGCCTTCTCGCAGCAGCCACGCCTCGCCGGTATCCTGATATGCATGCTGCCCGCGTTCCTCATCTCGGGCATCGTCGGCGGGAAATACCTGGGCAAATTCTTCGAGCGCCAGAACACGGAGGCGGCCTTGGCTGCTTCCATTGCGTCTGAGGCCCTCGAGCACGTCGCCGTTGTTCAGGCCTTTGGTGCCGCTCCCCGTCTCGAGGCAAAGTTCGCTCAACACATGGCGCGAGCCCGCAAGTTTGCCACGACAAAGGCTGCTATTGCCGCCATCCAGACCGGCATGCTATACTTCATTGCATACTCTGGTAACGCGCTGGCCTTTTGGCAGGGTAGTCTCCGCATTGCAGATGCGGCAGAACGCGACGACGGCAGCGCCACCGTTGGTCAGATCTACGCCATTGTCTACCTTCTCGTCGACTCGTGTGTCATGCTGGGCGGAATTGCTCCCACCCTCCCTTTCCTCGGAGGTGCCACGGCTGCGTACCAGCGCCTCATGGAAGACATCGACGCTCCTTCAGCCATTGATGGTACTTCTGACGCCGGCACCGTCCTCCCGCCGAGCACGGCAAAGGCACTCAACTTCCGCAACGTCTCGTTCGAGTACGCATCGCGTCCTGGCCAGCCTGTTCTGCAGAACGTGGACCTGGAATTCCCCGCTGGAAAGTACACGGCCATCGTCGGTCTTTCCGGCAGCGGCAAGTCCACCATTGCAGCTCTGATTGCTCGACTCCACGATCCCACAGAGGGTACCGTCGAACTCGAAGGCCACGATATGCGGGAGCTCAACGTTAGGTCTGCTCGAAGTTTCATCAGTTTTGTCCAGCAGGAGCCCTCTCTTCTTGACCGCTCTATCTTGGAGAACATCGCCCTTGGTCTCGTCAACTCGCCCAAGCATGCCCATCAGCACTTGAAGCCATTGCTTAGCGGCCCTGAACTCGCCAAGCTTGCCCTCAGCGGTAAGGATGCGCTCTCTTCGGCAGCATCTCTGGGACCTGAATTTCTTGAACTCGCCAACCTGATCCGCCACGCTGCAGAGCAGGCTGATGCTGCCAGCTTCATCGAGCGCCTCGAGTCTGGCTACGGTACATCTGCTGGCCCAAGTGGCTCCCTCGTGAGCGGTGGCCAGCGACAGCGAATTGCACTTGCCCGCGCCCTGATCCGTGACCCTGAAATCCTTGTTCTCGATGAGGCGACCGCGTCCCTTGACTCCGCTAGTGAGAAGAGAATTCAACTAGCCGTAGAGCGAGCCGCCGCCGAGCAGCGAACCATCATCTCTATCGCACATCGTCTCTCAACTATCCGCAACGCCGACAACATTGTTGTCATGCAGGCTGGCCGGGTTGTCGAGCAGGGAACCTACGCTGAACTCATGGCTAAGGATGATGGCGAATTCCACCGCATGGCTAAGCTGCAATCAGTGGGCACTGCAAGCAGCGCCCACGCAGGGTCTGTTTCGGGTGACTCGTTCGACGCGTCGACTCTCAAGACGGAAGTGTATCCGAGCGAAAAGGCTGAAATCTCTGAGACCAAGCAAGCCATTGATAGCGAGACTCCGTCTTCTTCGGACAAAGAGGAGGCTAAGGAGGAGCCCAAGGACCAAGAACTCGATGTCATCAAGCCATTCAGCTCCGTCATGAAGGGTCTTGCCTGGTTGGTCCGACCTTCTCTCGGCTGGTGTATTATTGCCATCATCGCTGCCATCTTCGTTGGAGCTACCTTTTCCGGCGCTGGTATGATCTTTGGTTTCACTGTTGGCGCTCTCAACCCTTGCGAGAGCACTGTTGATAAGATTCGGTCTATGGGCCGTTTCTTTGCCGGTCTCTACTTCATGCTTGCGGGCATCGAGCTCATCGCCAACTTCCTCGCCTGGTGGGGATTCGGCATCATCGCCGAGCGACTCCTCTACAATCTGCGCGTCCTCTCGTTTCGCTCTCTCCTGGAGCAGGGAATCCACTGGCACGAGTCCGAAGGCCGCACCCCGACCACGCTGCTCTCCATCATCACCAAGGACAGCATGTCTGTCGGTGCCTTTAGCGGATCCACATTCGGTACCGTCTTCGCCATCTGCATCAACGTCGTCATTGCCATCATCATCTCGCACATCTTTGCTTGGAAGATTGCCCTCGTGTGTCTGGTGACGGTCCCTCTGCTTCTTGGCTCTGGCTTCATGCAGCTGCGCATGTTGGCACGCTACGAGGAGCGTCACCGCTCAGCCTTCTCAACGGCCACTTCGCTTGCTACCGAGGCCATCCAGTCCATCAAGACCGTTGCTACTCTGTCGCTCGAGAAGGAGTACATGGAATCCTTTGAGCGTCTTCTGAAGCCTCCGCGCAAGCAGGTAGTGCGTGCTTCTGCCACGACCAACATCTGGCTCGCTATATCCTACTCTACTGGCACTTTCGTCAACGCTCTCGCCTACTGGTGGGGTTCGCAGCTTGTCATGAAGGGAGAATACACGCAGAAAGACTTCCTCATTATTCTCGTGGCCATGTTGACAAGTGCCCAGCTCTGGAGCAGCATGTTCTCTCTCGCTCCGGAATTCTCGCGCGCTCGTCTCGCCTTGTCTCGAGTTATGACAGTTGTTGATATGGGATCTAGCACCCATACCGGCAAGCCTGGTTCAGATCCTTCCAAGGCAGGTGACGATGTCGAGGCCGCTGTAGAGTCAAAGTCGGGAAGCCCAAAGGATAACCAGCGCCGCGGCGGCTCAAAGGTGTCCTTCAAGAATGTTTCTTTTGCTTACCCCAGTCGCCCGGATGTCACCATCCTCGACAATGTCTCGTTCACACTTCCGCCTAACCAGTTCTGTGGTCTTGTTGGTCCTTCCGGAGCCGGCAAGTCTACCATCATGAACATTGTGCAGCGACTGTACGAACCCACCGAGGGTGCTGTCCTGATCGACGATCGGGATATTGGAAAGGCCGCTGTTTCATTTCGCGACACGATTGCCCTGGTACCTCAGGAACCCGCTCTATTCGACGGCAGTGTACGATTCAACGTCGGCTTGGGCGCTCTGCCAGGCCACGAAGCCACCGATGCCGAGATCGAAGAGGCCTGCCGCCTCGCGAACATCCACGACGTAATTGCAGAACTTCCCGAAGGCTACGACACTGAATGCGGTCCTTCTGCCTCGCGTCTGTCGGGCGGTCAGCGACAGCGTCTCGCCATTGCGCGAGCTCTTGTCCGTCGCCCGCGCCTGTTGCTCCTCGACGAGAGCACGAGTGCCCTGGATGCTGCCAGTGAGGCCGCGCTACAGAAGGGTCTCGAAAAGGCGTCCCGAGGCACAACGGTCCTGGCCATTACCCACCGACTGCACACTGTGCAGAAGGCCGACGTCATCTTCGTTGTCGAGGGCGGCCAGATTGTCGACAGCGGACGACATGCTGAATTGATGGAGCGGAGAGAGAGTTACAGGCTCAACGCAATGCAGCAGATGCTGCAGTGAGCTTTCCACTAGATTTGTATTTTATTTGTCATTAGAGCAACGATTTGCTGCCAGGTTTACAAGTGTCTATACCCGCGGCCAAGGGTCGGGTGAAAATAATGAGCGAGTCTCAAAGGTCGTATGTTAGAACTACCAAGGATGCAAAATAGAAAGAAGATATCTTATTTTATTAGTCAAGACTGTTTATAATAAATGCAAGCATTTCTAAAACTTGAAACTTTTCCTAACACTTTATTACTCCAAAATTTAATAAAGGTATCCTGCTTGTATGCTGTTTTACGCGCCTTACCCTATACCAAGGCTGTTAAAAAGTAGACCTGACGCCAGTGTCGAGCCTTACAACAATGTCACAGGCTACTCCGTGTGATTAGATCACCAATCAGCCTAAGTGCTTTTGATATAGCGTGGGGATAAATATTTCTGGGAAGTGGTCTACTGGGGAAATGATTTTCGGAGACTACTGTGATGTCATTAGGCCAGTTTATGACAAGGACCAGTTTTAGCTAGCACCGAAGCATTTTTATAGATGGCCATGAGGCCGTGAAAACCAACATAGGATTTATTCCCCGAAACCAACTGACTCAGAATAAGAATCGCATTTGGCTAAAATTAACTCTCTGATAACTAACAATGGCTGTGCTTGATGTTCCATTGCCTGGAAATGCCTGGAGAGGCCAGAGTTTCCGTCATTGGGTGCATAACACCCCCAGAATGTGCAAAAATAATTAATCCCCCAGTTTAAATCTCCTCCTTGTCATGCACCTTGTTCTGGACTATTTCATTAGTCTCCGCCTCTGCCTCGATGACACGCTTCTTGATGTTCTTCTGGGCCAGGTAGGTCAGACCCGCACTCCACACAATCAAGGCGATGGAGCTGGCAATCATAGCCCACATTCCGCGCTAGATGAAAATGTTAGAAATATTTCGAGAAAAGCGGTGGGGGCGGTTAAATTACCTTGAACCAAGGCGCCATGGAGGCACCGTAGAAAATGATGCTCCACCAAGCATTGACGGAGTTGCTGCCCAAGTTCATACCGGCCAACACCACGCCGCGGAAGAGACCGTCCTCGTAGCGCATTGCGTCGTTGCACCACGCGAAGAATGTTGCCTGGCAGGCATAGACGGATCCAGCCCAATAGTAGGCGGCAAAGGTGATTGTGGTGGATGTGGGGTTTGTCGGGTTCTGGGATGCCACGAGAACCATGATTGATGTGGCGATTCCAGTGAGGCCGATCCAGTATCCGACAAGATAGCGCTTTCCGCCGAGGAAATCAGTAAGAGTGGCCCAGAAGAGTGTCGACACGATGCCGACTGCAGGGACACCAGTGGGGTAGTTGTTCTTCTGCGTGACGGTGTATGTGTTGGTCGGATGGCTCTGCATGAAGAGGGCGAGAAGGGCGTTTGTGCTGAAAGACTCGGTTTCGCCAGCAATAATCCAGAGGACGACGAATCCCCACCAGTACCAAGAAGTCAGGACCTTCTTCGCAAACCGGAGGGTAATTGGGGTTCGCTCTTCGACTACTGGTACGCGGGAGACGGCCAGCTTTCGCTCTTCTTCGCTCAAGTAGAAGGCTGTGGTAGTGTTCGGAGTGTCGGGGAAGAAGAAGAAACCGTAGAGAGCAACAGGGACGGTGAGGAGTCCATCGATGATGAATAGCCAGCGCCATCCGCTGAGACCGTGGCGGCCGTTCAAGCTTTTGTTGATGCCCGTCTGGATGAAGCCACCGATGAAAGTGCCTGCAAGTCCGGATGCGGTGAAGATGCCACTTCTCTTGCCTAATTCACGTTCCGTATACCACGCGCCGAGGATGTAGTGGGTGCCAACAAAGGTCGAAGCCTCGCAGATGCCCTGGAAGAAGCGAATGACCATGATTGACTTGGGGCTCTGGACTGAGGCGGTGACCATGGTGAGTGCACCCCAAAGGATCATCATCATTGGGAACCAGATGCGCGGCTTGACATAGTGGAGGGAGATGTTGGAGGGGATCTGGCCTATAACGTAGCTGATTGAATAGTTAGCACTGCAAGCACTCAATGCCGTACGGTGCAGCATCGGGGACGGGCTAGATCTGCATACCCGACGGTGAAGCATGTGTTGATTTCAGTGAGCTGGTTACCGACAAAACCCAGCTCATCCTTCATGCCAGAGACATAGGCGTTGGCAAGGTTGCTGCGATCGAGCTGCGCATGGTTAGGACGGCCCTGGAGGAGCATTGGCAGCGAATTGGACGTACGTAATTGACAAAGTAGCTGAGACAGCAGAAGGTCAGAATAAAGAAGTCGATCTTCTGAACCAGCACGCGCTCGCCGGGCTTGTAGTCGACATGGAGGTATTCGCGGATCCTGGATGCCATGGCGATGACTCAACACTGCAGCAGTGTGCCGTGACAATGTGATGGGCGTAGGTGTTTGGGGGCGATTGAATAGATGCGGTGATCAATGGATCGGCATATTCGAGGGCGAAATACCGGTGGTATTTGTATCAATGCCGTGTGAAGCGTGCTTATCAAGTGCGAGACGCTGCCGCAACCGGGGGACGTCGAGAGGAAGTTGTCGACGCCAGCAGGCGATAGCGCGGCCTCTGGACGTGTGGCTAGCGCCGAGATACTAGCTTGGCATAGGTCGTAGCGATAGGCGATAGGCATACTCCATACCGCATTTTCACTTCATCAGGCGACACAGACCAGAACTAGATCCTATCTGCGGGGAAGCCGGGTGAACTTATCAGTGGAGACGACCGACGTGCAGCAGCGCGTCTGCACCCCGGAGCGTCGTGTCTATAATTGCCCCATACGCCCTTGGGTCGTCGGCGTGGTCCCTGGTTGTCCCTGTTTCCCTTCCCTATTGAGTAACCGACCTAACGAGTCATCTAACGGGCGACCTGAGTCCTGACTCTTGAGTGACCATCGCCAACATCCGACCGCTGCATCCGCCATGTCCACCACCGACGACAGAACCCAGCGCCGTGGAAAGCCGCGGGGGATGCGCCGAGACAGGGACTGTCGCACCTGCAAGACCAGAGCCGTCAAGTGCGACCTCAACCGCCCGCGATGTCTTCCCTGCGTCCAGGCCGGTTTAGCGTGCGGAGGGTATCCGCAGAGGGTCGTCTGGACGGGGGAGACGTCGACATCCGCAAAGCCAAAGCAGAGGAGCCCACCCCAGTTGTCCAAGATGCCGGTACCGACAGAGGTGGATGCGACGCTGGTCGTCGAAATACCGACCCGAGTGGAGAGGGCCTCGTGCATCCAGATTGACGACAGGCGCAATGACTCGCTGCACACCGAGAAGAACAGCTTTATCCTGCGCCTCGCAGCGTTCTGCCAACACATCAAATCCGCCGAAGGGCGCACCTCTGACTCCGGCCGGTATCTCTCCGTGGAAGCCATCCGACTCGTCTCTCGCCTCTACGACTTCATGCAGGCACGCATCGAGAGCTGCCCCACGGATGCGCTAACTGAGGGCGAGACATCCGAGTCCGTGGACGTGGCGCGGCACCGCCTGGCAGCCCTGATGGAGCTCAACGAGGCCCTGCAGACTGCGAACCCGTTCGCAATCCTGGGCATTGCCGCGTTTGCGGTATTCGAAGTCTCCGACAGCGCATTTGGAGAGTGGCAGTGCCATCTTTACGGCGCGCGGTCATTGCTGGACTGCCATTGTCAAAGTCGGCCTGAACTGGACCAACTCTCGGAGAGCGTCATAGGATTAAAAGAGATAGTGGCACGGCTTGTGTGGTTTGATACGATGGGAGCCGTGGTAAGAGGGACTACGGATTTAATATTTGACGACTGGCATCGCGAGTTACTAAACGACACCTTTTTCGACGCCGTGGGATGCCCAGCTGATACCTTTCAACTATTCGTCGATGTTGCAAAAGGCGAAGCCGCTTCCGACCCTTTAGGTAGCTGTTTTCGGGCCATGGACCAACTTCTGCAGTTGGACTCAGATAACACAGCCTGGAAACGATGTGCGAACGCAAATCGCTGTGCAGCGGCGCTCGCGGTGCTTGAACGGGTGAGCGACGAGACGACGACATCAAGACGGCTGGCCATCCTATCCGCAGTAAACAGGATATGCGAAGTGGTCGCATCTACCCCGCGATCCTCGCCATTCCATATGCACCTGGCTAGTCCCGTATACCTTGCAGGCATGAATTCAACAACACGGCAGCACTGCGCGACTGTGCGCACGTACTGGCTGGACTGCGATCTCGCCGGCGTTCCGCGCTACTTGGGCAGCTTGGGGCGATTCGAAGACAAATGGAGAGCAAAAGGCCTCGCCTAGACGAAGCCCAGGAATCTGGTAGTTAATCTATTTTAGCTTTCGGCTGTATCTTCAGCGCGATAGACAAGACGATAAACTCCAACCGTTGCATCTCAACAGCTGCTGTAGCGCTCCCGAACAAGCAATGATGCGTCGTTGCGAGCGGCAGACAAGGCGAGCCGCCTTGCCTGGATTGGCAAGCAATCTAACTGCCCAACCCCATAACCTCGCTCGTTTCACACCGGCCACTAGAACACAAGCCGCGGGCGCTTTGCCTTGATAAGAAAGCCATCTAATGGTGCCTGAACTGCATGATCCTCCGGGGCTCGCACCGTTCGGCTGCAGAAACACGGCGGGCACTTTACCGCGATAGGAAAGCAACCTATTTATTCCCGAGCACAGCAATCTTGCCGGGGTGAATGTCGGATAACGGCTGAGGGGAACACACGCCTTACTTTAATAGGAAGGCGATCTGTTTATTCCCGAACCCGGCAATCTCTCCTCCTCCGTCTCCACTCCACCTCCGTATCGTGCATATATCGGCTGACCTCGGACTAGCCAATCCACGCCGTCCACAAATGCCACCACCCGGCATCGGACGCTGTGGATGCTTGATAAGAGGGAACAAGTGCAGTATAAATCATGAACTCTCTATAACAACCACCGCCGGCCACCTCTTAGTTAAGCAGGCTAAGCATCCGCGAATCATTCACAATGGCCATTTCCAAGACTAACGGGACTCCTGTCTCATGGAAGCAGCTTGGCGAGAAGAAGCGCCAGGACCTCCTCTCATCCATTCCGAAGGAGTGGCTTATCCCAGCCGACCTATTGCCCTCAGAGTCTCAGGACGATGTGACGACCTGGCCAGAATCCTCAGGCTGGTTTACCCAAGAGGAACTGGACATCACCAGTTTGACTGCTGCCGAGTTGGTTCCCCGGCTCGCCTCGGGACAGCTCAAGTCCGAGGATGTAACCAAGGCCTTCTGCAAGCGAGCTGCTGCGGCCCATCAGCTGGTGAGTTTCCGACACGCTTGACTCTAATCGCTCCGGATAATCCCTGCTAATACCACCTCAAGACAAACTGCCTGGCCGAGACCTGCTTTGACCGTGCACTCACAACCGCCCGAGAGCGGGATGCGTATTTCGCACGGACAGGAAAGCCAGTGGGACCCTTGCACGGCCTGCCCATCTCACTCAAGGATAACTTCAATCTGCAAGGCCTCGATGCTACCGTCGGCTTTGCTTCCCACGTTGGTTACCCTGCCAAGTCTGACTCTGCGCTCGCGGCGCTGCTCGAAGATGCCGGAGCAGTCTTCTACGTCAAGACCAATGTTCCCACAGCTATGATGATTGCCGAGACGGTGAACAACGTCTTTGGGCGAACCATGAACCCGCGTAACAGGCAAACAACCAGTGGTGGAAGCTCTGGTGGAGAGTCTGCTCTTATTGTTATGAAGGGTAGCCCTCTAGGCGTGGGATCTGACATTGGTAAGTCGTCAGAGTACGTTCATTAATCACACTGATCTAACGCAATTATAGGCGGCTCCCTTCGCATCCCTGCAGCATGCACGGGAATCTTCACCCTCCGACCATCTGCTGGCCGATTCCCTGTGCGTAACTGCCGCTCAGGAATGCCCGGCCAGGAGGCCGTAGCGTCGGTCAACGGGCCGTTGGCGAGCACCCTACATGATATTGAGCTGTACAGTAAGAGCGTCGTGGACGGAAAGCCGTGGCTACGCGACCCAAAATGTCTCCCGATCCCGTGGCGAACTGTGGAGCTGCCAACGAAGCTGAGAATCGCCGTAATGTGGCACGATAGCATGGTAAAACCTACAGCCCCCGTGGCTCGAGCTTTGAGAGAAACAGCGCGAAAACTGGAGGCTGCAGGCCACGAGCTGATCGACTGGGACCCCGTGGATCAAAAGCAGGGAAATGACTTGTTGGCGCGCATGTTCGTTGCAGATGGAGGCATTGCCATCAAGAAAGAGTTGGAACGTACGGGAGAGCCGTGGAGGCCAGAGATGGAGGCATACACGGTCGCCAAGGAGTTGGGAACGTACGAAATGTGGCAAATGCATCTGGAGCGAACTGAATTCCAGAATCGCTACCTAGATCGCTGGAACAAGGCCGGCATTGATGCCCTCCTATGCCCAACTATCCCGTTTAACACGGTCAAAAACGGCAAATTTCAGCATGGTTTGTCCACCTTTCACACCACTTGGCCGCTTAATGCTAATTGTTCCAGTCGGTTACACTGGCGTTTACAACGTCCTCGACTATTCAGCCATCTCCTTTGCGACTGGGTTCTCGGTAGACAAAAATGTCGACAAGACTGACCCCAGTTACGAACCCTTGGGGCCAATCTGCAAGGCCATCAACGAAGAATGTGAGTTTGATATGATGTAGATGATATGCACTCTCTGACTGACAATAACTAGTTGATGCTGAAACAATGCATGGGCTGCCAATCAGCCTCCAACTCGTGGCTGGAAGATTAGAAGAGGAAAAGGTTATTGCAATCGGCAAACGGGTCCTTGAAGTTCTGGCATAAGCGTTGTCACTCAAAACATTCAGATGACTCAAAGAGCGAACCTATGCGCGCAATGCATGGAAGACGATTCACTTCTCCACACATGAATGTGATAGATAGTATTAAAATATGTACTCTGTGTCCACATTATCCCGATATGCTTTTGTGCTTCTGCTATCAACCCTTGTGCTCCCACTTTGTGCCTTTGTTATTTAATCCAGAGTGAACCTTCTCTTGTTGGTCCACTTCCGCCTTCTCAGAATCAATGCTCTGTAAATGGAAACCTCTTGAAGGATGGGTTGATTTCCAGTTGCTGGTAGTTGTCTCCCTTTGGAATCCTGACAAACTACTTTGGCACAATCCAAGCTTCTTACGAAGCTTTGGGAAGTATCGGCTCACCCATGGCTTCATGCGCATCAGGTTGTTGCAGACAATACCCATATTTGTCTCAACTATTGTTACGACGCCCGATTCACCTACTGCATAAGTGAAGTCGCCGCTGGTAATGAGAACTCGCATATACGGAACGCGAGCAATGCTTGCAAGCAACACCCTTGACGATAATTAGCCAGCGGATCGGCCAACGAAATGAGATGTAACGTACCCAGACCCAAGAGTCAGAATCCCCCCTGCCACAATCTTCTGCCTGCGTGGCATTTGAAGCTTCCAAAGCGTAGGGATAGGCAAAACTATGACAGCTATGTCTGAAATGACACTGAGCAAAACCTGGGCGAAACCCAGGCTGATCAAGCAATCATTGGACCCATCCTTGACGGGATTGCAAGGACCGACGACCAAGGCCGTCATGATTATGGAAGGAATTATGACTAAAAAGGCGATGGCGCATGTCGAGATGCGGAACCATATTGATGGGTTGAGCCGGTATAAAACGGAGAGGATGGCCAGTTTGGTAAGCGTTGGGCACCAGACACCTAACGTGGTGATTGGAATTAAAGACTACCGAAGAGTAAGCAGGGGGAATTTCCAGTCAGCTTCAATGAAGTGCAATTTACTTCTTCGAATCCAGGTACATCAGACACTCTAACATTCCAAACATGTTTGCCCCATCCACGGTCCATGCAGAAGAATACCGACACGAAGTTACCCAAAGCTGCAAGCCAGGCCGCCGTGATCAATACTGTAAACATCATAAGCAACGAGCTCTGAGTCCAGCTGCGAAATAAGACCCACCGACGTCGAGTTCCAGGCGTTTGATGATGACAGCGCTGGTGATGAACCGAATTACCATGGTTGCCGTTGACAACGCGAACATGATCCCAAACACTATCACTGTTGCCAGCTGTATCGAAGTCCATCCAGCGTTAAAGTCTGATGTTACGCCCTCTGGAGGCTGCACAATGGGTGCGTTGTAGTCTGTGTACGCAATCCCTGAAGGGGCGGCCATGGTGTCGGCTCTTGGTATCATCTCGGTATTGTTTTGGTGTCGTCTGTGGGGGCCGTGCGAAGGATACAACTAGGCTGGATACATTCTTCGAGGCCTGTTTCGGTCGGGAAGTGAAGTAGGTGCGCGAGGATCAGAGGTGTTGGCTGGTCGCATGCGACATGCGAGTCCAATGCATTTTATGGATCGCCTGGCGACGCCTGTCAAACTATGAGAAGAAAGAAAGAAAGTTGCAGTAGATTAATGACGAGGACATGATGTAGGCTGGACCGGTATTAAGTTTGAAGCCCGAGGAGTAATTGAACTTGGAGCTATCCTAGCGCTATCTCTATTAGACCCGAGCTTCCTCTTGCCTTTCCCATATTTGGGAATTCTAACATAGCCCTGGGAGTGGTAAGGAATGTTGGGGAAAGTATGTCTCACCCACCATGGGCATTATTTTCCGCGGCTTGAAGCATGCACCAATTCATGGTGAGGTCTTAGCTTTTGCCTATTCTGTTTCTGGCAAAATTTGGAACCTCGTAAATCTGATTCCAGCCAAAACCAAGGGCTAATCAGCAAAGATTGAGGCTCTTTTTAGCGGTTTGGGCCACGTGGCCCGCTGACATTTCGAGCCACAGACAGCTGAGCATTCCCTGTTGTTAACTAAGCTGGTAGATATGAGATATGGCCCAGTCTAGAACAAGGAAGGGGGCTTAGAATTGGAGCATTGGCACGTGGAAATATACTCAAGCGGCGAAAAAGCTCCGGTGAACCACACGTAAGCCGAGGTTGATGTCCTCCCACATAATCTTCACTGGCAGGGGTGGTTGGCGGGTCCCCGGGTTTGGGTAAGGGAGGCAATCCTGCTAAGGCGGGCAGCCGTTGAATTCAATCTTGAAGAGAAAGGAAAAGAAATCATGTCATGAGGTGCTGGGCGGCTTGAATGGCGGTCTTTAGCGTTGGCAAGGCATCGAGAGTCGGTCGCGTGGTATTCCAGCCTCAGCACGTGGCGACAGACTTGGTTGGGACGCAGAGGCGTTGTTTAGGCAAGGCCAATTGAGGAGGAAAAGTGAATTAGCCCAAATTATAAGCATGGAATGGGGTCTTCGAGAGTCGTGAGGAACTTGGGGACGTCTCATTCATCCACCCGCGTGTTCCTGATGTTGATTGCCGATTCTCCTCTTAAGCATGTCCGGAAAAACCTCCCTATTCTCGTGCGCCTCGGGAAATCCGGCCCCGCCCGTTCCTCCGACTACGCGTGCCTAAATCGGCAAATGCCCCAGTTCGGGACTCGCAGGCCTTAGTAGTTGAGTTATGACACCGTCAGAATTGAACGAATTGACCATTTAACCACTACCGAGCTATCCGAAGCTGTGTGCTTAATCACTAAGCCATTTTCATTGTGACGTCACTTTAAGCCATGTTTCACCGAGGCGGAGACATGCATGTGATGTGGATATGTTGTTGGTTGTTGGTCGTCGGATCTAGATGATATTGCCCCGTTTTATTCCGAAAAGGATTTCTCAGGCATGTCCCGGTCAAGGATGTGTTGATGATGCCAGATGTGGCACTTTTGCGTAAAGAGCTCAGACGTCAATGATCATGGCGGTATGATAGCAAAGGAAAGAGACGGGACAGATAACTAATCTACATTTAATTGGGCACGACGGCATTCGTCAGGTATCTATAACTGCTCGGCGTTGGCAGTGGACTGCATGCCGGTGGCTATAAGGATCCAGATAAAACTGGAGAGAACTCATCACAGCAGGGGGGAGCTCGTATATAATACATGGATCGGCAAGCCCGGAGCCGCAAGTATTCTAGTTTGACGCAACTAAATGAGGGCTGAAACCAACTGAAGTTGAAGTAGCCACAAGAAGTTGTGGCATTAATAATACCTTATGCGGTGGGTACGGTGGGTTTCTCGAATGGAATATTAGCAGCTGCCACGCCCCAATGGGATTTTCCTGATCGACAACTTGTAATCTCGATTCAATATGACGCTGAATTTAAGCATACCAATTATTTTACCACCCTCTGTCTCCCAAGGCTTCTTAGGGAACCTTTTGTGGACACAAGCGCCCTATTTTGCTGCAACCTTTATTCTCCTGGTTATTTGTGCCTTCCCTCTCCTGAAGACTCAATCCAATGTTCTGCTGCTCAATCCGAAGAAAAGCATCTTTGACTTCCTACACATAGGCCCGAAAAAGAGCTTCTTCACCGAGGCAGATGGCATCATCAAGAGATGGCTGAGCGGGAATCCCGTGAAGGCCGCTAGGATAAATACATGGGATGGGGAGGTCATTCTGGTGCCGCCGCACATGGTCCACGAAGTCAAGAATGAGAGGCGCCTCAGCTTGTCTCTGTGGCTGCGAAAGGTTAGCACTGTTACTGAAGCTGAGATAGTATGAGCGCTGACTGATGTATCATGCAGGCTTTTCACGCCCACTTACCTGGGTTTGAGGGGTTTCAGGAAGGTGGATATCATCACGACATACTAAAGTCCACCTGCAACAATCAATTAAATAAGAACCTGGGTAAGCTGAGTTTATTGATTGGGCCTAGATGGTTATTGAAAGGCTAACGTATTTCCTAACCAGCCAAATTTACGCAACCATTGACCGACGAGGCTAGGACCGCCGTCTCGGATATCTTCACAGAGCAAACAGGTAAGTGGTGACAATAAATACTTATCATAGCCATAAACTAATCATGGTAGTAGAATGGCACACGATCCACATTTTAGAGCAGACGCCCAACATTGTCGCGCGGTGTGTCGCACGTGTCTTCCTCGGAGAGGAATTTGCCCGGAATCCAGACTGGATCAGAATCACCCGGGACTATACACTGGCAGGAGTCCCAGTTGGCTTCCTTCTGCGACTTTGGCCGGTATCTTGGCGTCCCGTGGTGCAGTGGTTGATCCCTGGTATGAGCAAACTCCGGAAAATGATGGCCGAAGCCCGGCAAATTGTGGAACCTGCCGTGGAGAAGCGTAATAAACAGAAGGCTGCAGGGAAGACTGGCTTTTCCGACTCATTGGAATGGTTTGATGAATCGGCTCGCGGGAAAGAGTATGATCATACCGGTGTCCAGGTCTTCCTCTCGGTTGCAGCCATACACACCTCAACCGACCTGGTCTGCTCGACACTAGTTCGCCTAGCCCAGAATCCCGAAATTCTGGCACCTCTTCGACAAGAGATTGCAACTGTTCTTGATGAGTCCGGCTGGGAAAAGTCTTCCCTCCAGATGATGAAACTGTTGGACAGTGTCGTTAAAGAAAGCCAGCGCATGAAGCCAGTGGCTATCGGTTCGTTTTGGTTCCCTGCCCACGATTCCAGGTAACTTGCTGACGCGGTTGAAAAGTATTGAGACGGATTGTCCTGGAAGACATGGTCTTGTCTGACGGAACTGCAATTAGCAAGGATAGCACTATCGCTATACCGTCCTACAGAATGTGGGACTCCGAATTTTACGGAAATCCCGAGAAATGGGATGGCTACCGCTTCTGTAAAATGAGAGAGGAGCCCGGGCATGAAAATCAACATCAGCTGGCGACAATCAGCGTTGACCACTTTGGGTTTGGTTATGGAAGACAGCCATGTCCAGGCCGATTCTATGCGGCTGATCTGGTCAAAACCATACTCATTCACATCGTGATGAAGTATGATTTCAGGCCTCGTCAGGGAGAAAGCCTTGATGGAATGCTGTTTGGGTTTGATTCTACTTATGATCCGTCTTTAAATATGGAATTCCGAAGGCGGGAATTGGGGGATGCTGCTTACTGAGCGAGTTCGACAAATCTTTTAAGTTCGTGCCCCAACAACTAACGCTTGGTGCAAAGAAGAGGCGATAATTGTCACCAACATCAGTATCCAGTGCCTTGATGCACCCATGTATCTCGCCTCAACATGTGCAATAGGTTCCCTCTAGTTACTACGCCATCATGTGGTCTTGGCAACCACAGGTGGAACAGTGGAGTCTTGGGTCCATTATCTTGCATTTATGACAACTCATCTCGGTGTGATACTAATTATGGCAACGTTTGAGTACCTTTAGAAATTGATGGGTGATTCGTAGTGTGACCTCAAAATACAATTCTATAACTGATTCCCATAACCAACTAGATTACCTCCTGGCCTGGTCAAGACTCACTTGCGACACCCCACTTAAACTAGAAATCCTCCATGTATTTCGCCTCGACATGTGCAACAGGTTCTCTCTGGTATGCAACAACAAAGTCTAAAGTGGCGTTACCCAGTAACACAAACAGATCAAATGTCATATCGCGCCATTTTCCTGGAACCACGACACTCTTATAACTCTTCTCCATCCAAATCTTGGACTCGGGGACAGAGAACTCCACCGAACATAACTGTTTTACGTCTGTCGTCGGAATTAGCATCAAATCGCTCAAGCGACAATTGTATACGTTTGTAACTTACTCTCATTCGTTCTTGATGGAGGTTCTGGCTCCTGTGAGTACAAGAGCTCATGCGAGAAATTTCTGTCTCCGCTACTGGAGAATCCAACGCCATGAACGGAGCTCACAATCTTAATGTTAAGAACGCGCTCTTCAGTGACTGTTTCGCCCTGTAAAAGGTTAGCCACGACAATCTTTATGCTGTAGCTCAAGACTAACTCTTCGCAATAGCCACCTCATCTGGTTGTTTGCCATGTAGGTGTTATTTGAGGGATCCAAAACCCTGTCCGACCAGAGATGCGTAGTATGGTCAAATGGCACGGCCACTGACACACCGTAGCTGTATTTGGAAATCCGTGACGAGACGGTAGGCTTCGATCGCTCTTCTACTCCAAGGCCTGGACGATGGGTGTGCTCAAGTCCCCAGATGCAAGCACCTCGGCATATAGCCGACCAACTGAAAATGACATTAGAATTTGAAAAGGTGGAATGTCTTGAGGAAAAACGTACGCTCCATCCACCTGCAGAACTTTGATGCCTAAAGATGAATACGAGCTCTCGAGGCGTTGATGTAGGTACTTGCTGGATCCAAACCCGCCAACAAGTAGAATAGCCTGCATGAGGATGTAAGTAAGTGGTGAGATACTTTGGAATCATATGCGTCGTATCTTACCTTCACTTTCAAGTCGCGGTCTTGAACTTGATTGACTTGGTCCTGAACCAAAGTGTCGATCTGGCCACAAACATAATCAAAGACGGTGCGGAGCATTGACCTATGAAAGGAATATTAGAAACAGTATAATAGGAGCAACGCAAAAGGCAAGTACCTCTTCAGAGTGATGCAGTCATCCTCAATACCCTCATCGCAATTGTCCTCGACGCCTCTCAAGTCGACAGAATAATCTTTGTTGGACTCCAAGGTAAAGGATCTTTTGACACCAAGTTCGAACATCTTCATCATACGACGCTTGTGGATGGGCTTGATCTCGTTGTATTCTCTTTCACCAACCAGTGTGCGAATATGTTTTTCGAATGATGTGTCGAGGAAGATGGATCCGCACAGGCCGCCTGTTGCACTGTCAGTACGTAGTCGAAGAATAATATGTGAAGAAGGATTCCATACCGTCTCCAATGGCACACTCTTCAATTTCGAGAGGATTAATTTTATTGACTTTGTAGCTGATCAGGTCCTAGGGGAACGTTAGCGACCGTAAGTTTTGTTCTGGCTGATGGCAAAACTCACGACTGTACCACCTCCAGCATCGCAGACTACAAATGTGTCACCAGGCTATCGTCGTTAGCTTCATCTCTTAGAGGTGGTTGAAGGTAGTACATACCACTAACGCATTCTCCTCGGCTTTGTCTTGAAGTGTCGCCAACGCAGCAGCCTCGGGCTCTGTCACCAGCTTAATATTGTGAGGCAAGTTCGCATCACGAGCGGCCTTCAAAGTCTTGTCCTTCGCTGCGTGGGACCACATGGCTGGGACCGTGAGAACCACATGAATGGTGAATGTGTCCTCCCAATCATCGTCGCCGACTCGCTTCCGGATATCTTCCTTGGTATATCGCCAAATCTCGCGCAGGTAGTCGCGGATGACTTCTTCGGCTGTCTTATTGAGCTTCTGGAGAAGCTCATTGCTGTCGCGAACTTCTTGAACCGTCCTCGCGTACTTGGACTCCGGCTCAAGGAGAATCTTGATCCATCTGAATGATTCCTCCTTGGGGCCGACTTCATAGCCCCAGTTTGCGACACGCCCATTCTTGTAAGAAATAATGGAAGGGACCTTGTCTTGGTTTGCGATCGAATCACCCAAGTTGGGCCAGTCTGTGATGAGCCGTATCTTCTTTTGACCTTCGTTGATCGCCCACGAGACACCGGAATGACTGTTGAATGATTTAGTATGTGGCATGTAGTACAGATCCCGACACCGACTTACGTTGTCCCGAAGTCTATCCCCACCATGATCTCCGAACTGAGGGAGTTCATCGTGCCAGGGTCGAAAGAACAGAGACGTGATGATGTATTTCGGAGGGGTATCTCAGGAACTCGCGCACGGAGTGGACTTGGCCGAGAACTGCTGAGATGATTGATGCCGAACGACCAAAATACTCGTGCAGGCGGCTTGAGGGCTGGATAGACACACAAAAAATGGACAAGACAAAGGGAAAGGCCTTGGTTGGACTAGCTGGCGGGGAAGGGAACTGCCACGTCGTTGAAGATGAAGTCGGAGCGAAGTACGGCTGAGCTACTAATCAATTTGACTTTGATCAGGTGCTGCGCCGACAGACTTCAGCTGGAACCAGAATGATCCAGAGGGCGCACAGCCCTCGTTTCTATGCACCAATCCGTCCCATGTTTCTTTTTTCAGCGCCTTGCGTCAGTGATGGAGGCTATCCTGGTGCATCGGGTCTGCCTTGTCAGCCGCATGGCCCCCAGCGTCTTGCAGCCGAAGCGAGCCTGAAACGCGCAATGTGAGCGGCTTGCAAAATCCGCCAACGGGTAAGGAGAGCAGACGAATCAAAGCAGTTTAGCACTGAGCCACACCGTAGATAGTGAACAGGTGGCGCGTTCCAAGGGCTGAATGTAAGGCTGTATGACAACTCTAAACTGATGGGCAATGTACCGCGCATGTACGGTGACTTACAGAGCCTCGTCCCCGAAATCAGGCTGCGGTGTCACGCCAGCTCCTGACTGAGAGCCCTACGATTATGGTTTGGGTGGTCAGATGCTGCGACGCTATTGAACGCCATCTTTAGGCAAACGGCTCATTACACCTAATCAGGCCGGAGGGTGACGTCTCTTGATTTGGGGGTTTTTCGATTTCCAGCTGAGAGTCGATTACCGGAATGGTGTTTAGTTCCAGCTTGGTGAGATACTCTAGTCACAGCCTTTTTGATCGGCTTGCCGTGACCTCATCTCACTCATCTGCAACCCAGTCGAGATTATCACAAGACTCAGTTCCCTCATACTTCAAGGAGTAGCTCCTGCGCATTTAGTTTTGCGGCTTCAACCCGTTACTGAACCAACTGTTTTCTACTTTTGCAGCAAAACATGGACACTACGAAGAATCAGAATTCGGGCCCCCCTCGTGCCAATGGCATGAGCATGGTGGTGGTGATGGGGGTCACAGGCTCTGGAAAGAGCTATCTCATCAACAAGCTGGCAGGAAGAAATGTCGTCGAAGAGGGCGCAGACTTGGACTCTTGTAAGTATAATCCAAGAAACATTAACCAAATATCCCAAAATCCGTGGCACTAACGATATACAAGGCACACATGAATGTCAAATGATCCCGGTGGATATCGGAAATACCAAGGTGCTTCTGATCGACACCCCAGGATTTGACGACACAAAGCGATCGGATCCTGAGATCTTGAATGAAATCGCAAGAATACTCGCAGCGCAGTATGGTCTGGGATTTGAGCTCAAGGGCATTATTTACGTCCATCGAATCACCGACATTCGATACTGTGGTGCCGCGGTCAAGACATTTGAGATCTTCAAGAGAATATGCGGCGAAGATGCACTTTCCAACGTCATGTTGACCACGACCCGCTGGCACGAGGTTGATGAGGCTCTGGGAGCATCCCGAGAGCGCCAACTCAGGGACGACTTCTGGGCCTACATGGTCGGTCGCGGCTCGGTCGTTAGCCGCTTCCACGGCGACCGCACATCGGCAGTCGCCCTCATCAGCCAGCTCGTCATCAAGGAGCCTGTCGTGCTTCGTCTCCAACACGAGATGATAAACGAAGGAAAGAAGCTGAACGAGACTGATGCGGGGTCCTATGTCAACAACGACCTTGGCGAGCTGCGCAAGCAGTACCTGCAGGAACTCGAGTCACTCGAGTCCATGCGCCAAGAGCTGCAGGAGAAAGACAGGGCCATGCGACGGCAGGTTCAGCTGGATCTCGAACGCGGGCGCGAGCAGCTCCGCGAGACGGAGAAGCAACAGGTCAGTCTACGCGCCGACGTGGCAGGGGAGGTGGAAGAAGAGATCAAGACAGGGGCTAAGCGCAAATCTAGCGGGCTCCGCAAGATTATCCCATTCATCCCGACGGCGCTGGGCCTCTTGGGAATGTTCGTCGGGATCCCGCCCGGGGCGTTGGAAATGTTGGGGACTTGGGTAGTAGGGATCCCCGATTGGTTCTCAGGCTTAGAGCTGTAGTCGCTTGTAGCAATGGCGAAACTGTCCCAGCCTCAGCCATCAAGCCGGTAGACAAGATTGGATAGCAAAGTTAGACGCTTCTCGAACCAGTGGTTGCAATAAGGATGTGACTCTGAGCTGGCACCGCATGATCGCTTCCATGTGAGCAGTGACGAGGCTCGGTAATGCTCGGGTGACGAAAGTGCAACTGTAGCGTCTCGAGCTGCGGCTGACCCTTGGGTGGCTTCTTTCACACCACTAAGACCCGGAGGTGTAAGACATTAAGGGACAGCGGAAACTCGGGGAAGAGTCTCGATCTCTGTAGCCTGAGCCGTTGCGGCACGGCGAGACAAGCTGACATCCCCAGGACTCGCAGAGCCTCGTTAAGTGGTTCTGGACCCCACGCCACGCATGCGCCAAATTGATGGGGGTGCACAATGTGCAAGTCCGGGGGTTGCACGAACATTGTCATTGGACAAGTGTCCCGATCCATGTCCAATATTTGTGTCTACTTACTCACTCACCCCTGAAACCATAGCCTGGTTGCGCCAGGTACAGTGAAGTCGCGTATACCTACAGCTTGGCTTGCCCGAGGTGTCAGAGAGTCCTACATCCGAAGGTTCCGCCTCAATGAAGCCGCGTTCGTAATCTGCAACTGGGAGGGATAGTTGCATCACACGCGTCTCGTCTAGCTCAGCCCAGTTCAATGCGGCTGTGGAATCTGCCTTGCTCCAATGTTCCCCTTTATCTTGTCGCTGGAGTCGCAGAGTCTAGCTTCTTCCACTCTCAGCTACCCATAACTAGGCGGCGCGGCTCTCTCTCACCACTTTTGTTGCACAACGGCACTCCACTGCTTGAAACTTGCTTGAAAATCACTACGGCCATGGCGAGACCGCATCCAGAACAGTTCCTCGATGCGAACGAGGGCGACCTCGCTTATCATGACGAGATGGATCATGAAGCCGCTGTACCCCATACAAGACGTCCTGGCGCTGGCGGTGGTGTCGTTGGCGAGCGCAGACCCAACCGCGTAACCAAACCTCCTCGTCAAGATGAAAGGCCTGCCCTTGGGAGATCTAACAGCATAAGCACTCCCTACGGTGCATCGTATCCTGATACTTACCCGGATGATCGGGCCCTTCCACCGCCACCCGAATATGCGGAACCTCGTAAGTGGAATACATTCATTGTTACACATCTAGTTAACCCCGTATAGCTAGGAGAAATGCCCCGAAACCCAAAAACGACAGAGAGCGAGGCGATCGCCATCGGCATCGAGACCGTGAACAGCGAGACCGCGACCGTGATCGTCGCCCAGAGACCAGTTCATGGTCAGGAACAAGCCTCCTCCGTAATGGTTTCAAATCGGTAAAGAACTATTTGAAAGTACAATTTTATCCTTTTACTAACACTCGACGAGAAGGTCCAAAAGGCTCTTGCGCCAGAACAAGGATACATCGACCCTCGCACTCGCGAGTCGAACCACCATCCGTCCCATGGTCCGTCTCATGGCCCATCTCATGGCCACGCTGTCGATGACTTCGACCGCGGGGTTGGGGCCCAGGAAGCAGCGTACATACGTGACATTGAGAGTCTCCAGCTCCAGCTTGCTTCTGCACGCTCCAACATTGAAGTTCTCAATACCGAGCTAAAGGTAAAGGAAGATTTCGGCACCCAGCTGAAGAGGCGCAATGATGCCATGCAATCTTCTCGCGACGCGCAAGAGGAGCTTCTGGGCCGGCAGGAACAAGACTTGACAATTTCGGCCAGCTTTGAAGATCTCTTTCTTCAACTGAAGAGTTGGACGAGCAAGTTCTGCAATTCAGCCAAGACTCCAATGACGATCACCGACGCGCACATAGAATGCTTTCCTCAGATTCGTCGCGTCCTACCATCTCTGACAGACGCTGAAGATTTACCTCAGTTTTTGCCTCTGAATGATCTTCGGCGTAGGCGCAAGTTCATCCGCGGGTGGATTGGTCTCATTCTGGCAGAGACAATCATCCGCTCTCTGCCTGCAAAGTCGTTTCCCGTAGGTCTGGGACATGACTACTGGATGCCCCCAAAAGCCCGCGAAGGTTTCAGGGAACTTGAAACGACGCTGCTCAATTCCGGTACGCTACTAAGCTTGAAAGAAAATGTAAAATTTGTTAATATGAACGCAGGCGAAGCGATCACTCTCACTGCGTTCCACAGGTGGAGAACGACCACTATGGCCCTGCTTGGGAAGGTCTACCCTCCTGATCGATGGACACATGATACTATCAACACAGTCGAGGACCAAGTGGATGACGCTCTCGCCATTATTAATCCCCTCGCTACACAAGCCGACACTGGCGAGCTGCGAACCAAGCTGATAGAGAACATATTTTTGCCTGCCTTGGAGTTCTCCCAGCTTCTCCGCCGACAGTGCGCCAGCTGGAGCGTTCGCTTCCCATCTCTCTTAGCCACTAACGCGCTCCCGCAGAATGAGTACATTATCTCTAACGTCTTTGAGCCCTCGACCATGAAAGACATGGACAGTCAATCCGACGATGACCTGGAGGCATCTGCTGATCATTGCTTGAAGACTGTCGAGATTTTTGTGACGCCGGCGCTGTTCAAGAGCGGTAATCATGATGGGCTGCGGTATGATGTCGTGTCTACAGTGCAGAAAGCCGAAGTGTCTTGTGCCGAGATTATAATAGTAGAATAGGTTGTTTGCAGTTCCTCGCGTGAACAGTCACATTGAGAGCAGATAGTGTGCGAGTTTAGATGCAATTCTTGATGTAAGAATCTTCCATTTAGTTTTGATAACGTGACTGTCCGATAGGCCGACAATGTCATTTGAGTCTTGAAGTACTGGGGATCCAGACGAATTAACGTCGCCGCGAGGTAACGTGCCGTCCCTACGGGGCTTTTCGCGTAGTTATGCTAACTCCAGGGTTGTCCAAACACTTGAAAAGTAGTGTAAATTTACTAAATTATACATATTTAAGCAATTCAAACATTTATAGTATTTTTAATACCTCATGTGGCCCATGCAAGATCAAGGAGAACAAATACCCCATCCCCAGAAAGAATACCTGACCGCCAGTACAGAACCTAATCAAAACGACTGAATTCCAAAACTGCTCGCCCGACAATACTATTATTTTCCATCATTTGGTAGATCTGGCCAATGTCTTTGGGATGGTGTACAACCACATCAGGTTTCACAAGCCCACGAACGACATAGTCTAGCGCCTCGGCAATGTCCTTGCGAGTGCCGACCATAGATCCACGGATAGTAATATCGCGATGGATAACGAGGCCAGGTGGCACAGCCATTCGGACATCTTCGTGTGGAAGCCCGACGCACACAATACACCCTTGGTAGCCAACATACTGCAGAGCTTGGTTGTATGTCACCTCACTGGGCGCAAGAACGACCGTGGCGCGAACACCTGCGCCACCGGTGATGTCATTGACGCTCTGGGGGACATCACTTTCCACGCGGTAGTCGACGAAGGCCGTAGCACCGAGTCGCAGTGTCGCCTGCTTCTTCTCTTCGCCCGTGTCAATCCCAATGATGCGCATGCCCATCGCTACTCCGTATTGCACAGCGAAACTTCCCAGTCCACCTCCAGCTCCGGCAATGGCAACCCAGTCTCCCTTTTTGGCGCCGCTCTTTTTCAATGCCTTGTACGCTGTGACACCGCCGCAGAGAACTGGCGCAAACAGGGCATCCCCGATGGTAGGTGTCTCCGGCAACACAACGAAGTACGACGTATATACCGATATGTATTGTTGATAAGTGCCGTTGGTCTCCAAGCCGTTGAAGCCACTGTTGGGACAAAGAACCTCGCCGTCAACCACTTGGCAGGCCATACAAGTTCCACAAGGACGTCGAATTAATGGAACGCCAACTTTGGTGCCCAGCGGCGGAACTGTGGATGGATCCGTGTCGCTATGATAGGCCACCACCTCTCCCACTCCCTCGTGTCCCGGTACATCGCAACTCATTTGTCGGTTCCATCCTCCGTTGATTAATGAGAGGTCTGAGTGGCAGACTCCCGTATGCGACAGTCGAACAAGCGCTTGGCCCGCTTCGAGCTTAGGCACTGCGTAAGAGCGGTCGATTTCTACCTTCCAATCTTTGCCCTTCTTCTTGACAACAATTGCGCTTTGCACAGAAGGTACTGAATGGCTCGACATGGCTGAAGAAGATGCAACTGTGTCGCGGGTCGATCGAGTTGATGCGGGGATAGAGTCGAAACAGCTGGTGGGAGATGTGGACATAACACGATACCTAAACGATGGTTTCTCGGAGGGGTAGTCCCGAGACACGGCAGATAACTCGGTATTTCCAATTAGGCCTGTCTAGTTGGAGTAGAGACCGGATTTCCGAGACAAAATTCGGAGCTTCGGTCGTTCGTGAGCGGGGTTCTGCTAGTTTCTACGCGCCAAGGGCCGCGGCAACCCCAGACCAAAAATGGGCGCTATTCCAAGTTTTGCTGTATGTCAGTTCCCCCCACAAAGTTCCGTTAGCCACTATCGCGTGGAGGGTCTCGATGCCGCCATCAACCAGTCTTGTTAAAAAGGTAGGCCCAGACATAGGTGTTCCTGGGCTATGTCTGCCCATACATGGGACTGTGACTGTGATTCCATATGACATGGTGGTGCGAGACTTGGTCCAATGCTTGTGACATTAATTCTAGACGTTCTTTGCGATTATAGATCACGACGAATTTTATATCCTGAAATTTTAAGTCTATGATTCGCGCAATTGTGACTTTAGAAAATGTCTATAAATCCGTTGGTAGTTTTAACCAAGCAACATGATCCGTTTGCGCCCCCGCGACCTCTAAGCTGCTATCTATTATTATTCCTTTTGCCGTCTATTTTATTAGTACCATCCAGGCACTGAAAGATGCGATAAACGAGCTTAGGAGTATCGAAATTGCTCGGTACTCCGGGCTCAGATCATAATCCGTCGCCAGCCATCTCGCAAGTGCTCCGGTGATGATCCCCATCCAGATTACCACAAACCCTAGCTCCCACCATGCCTTCCTCGTGCTTGATGCGCGGGGACGCTCTGAAGCAGCCCGCATAGTGGTCCCCCAGCCGTCGGTGGTGAGCGTCATCATGCTCCAAACGTGGATAGCCGGGAGAGGAATGTAGTAAAAGAATATCCCAGGGATCACCCAGCCCAATGACTTCCTAGTGAGTCTTTGAGGGTTTCGGAAAATATTATAAGTTGTGCTGATTGCCATTCGCACAGCGAGGTCAAAGACGCAGACGACAAAAAGCTGTCGCGAAGTGAGAAAGTAGTAGAAAACGGCAAAGGCGGCAATGACCGGGCCGGACTCGCGTTTGGCCATTCCATAAAAGAGCAGCGGGTGGCTCATGAGATAGACCTTAGGCTGAAGGAGAGACTCGATATGTGTTGCACGCGCCCATCTTACTTGTTGCATGATCCATCTGGGAAGAGTCGTGGGTGTCTCTGTCGCGGTCAACACGTCTGAGGCAAAGACGACGCCCCAGCCTCGGGAGAGGAGATTGGTGGTCAAATGTCGATCCTCATTGATAATCTAGCAGTAAATTGCGTTAGTCTTTCTGAGTAAATTAGGAATCTCATATTTCTCACCATTCGTTTGCCCATAACCGTCTGGAGGTACCACGGAACAAGAATTGATGGCAAGGCCGCAAGCCGGAAGACGGTGCTGGGTCCACTCTGGCAGTCACTTGTCGCGGTAGCCGCTGGGGTCGACCGAGTCAGGTACAATTCGCCCCAGTAGACAGTCGCTGACAGTTTGGTGATTGCCGTGTCAGACTCGTTGTGAACAATGAGTCCAGAACTGGCTCCTCCAATCTTAGGATCAGCCGCGATGGCGTTGACAGTGCGCTGAAGTGAGTCCGGGAAGACCAAAGTATCCGAGTCGGACGACCAAAGAAATTCGATGCCCAACATATCGGCGATGACAAGTGAGAAGACGTAGGTGGTAAACATGATGCCCTTCTTGTGCATGTGCTTTTGTCGAATGCACAGCTGCCGGATTTCGTCAACTCCCCTGAAGTTGATCTTCTCCTGCTCCAGAGTGCGACGCGCCAATTGGATGCAGTGGCTCATGGCAAGATCGTGACACTCATCCATGTCAACTTTCTCTCCGTACTGCTTCTTCATCGAAATCATCTTGGACATGAAATGCTCGGCTGCAGTGCCCAGCGGCTCAGGGATGTGAATGGTCCTTGATTGCTGAGGGTACACCTAGAGAGATAAATGTTAGAACCGTAGGCATGAACTTCAGAGACTAGTCTTACCTTGTTGAAAACTCGGACCATGTCTTGGTCTTCTGCTTCATCTCCATCGATGCCAACAAGCATGAACGAGCAGTGCTTCGCTATCTTGTAGCTCTCCAAGGCATGGGTGAACAAGGTCGGGTCTTCTCTCCAGCCCACGACAGCCGCCACACAGTCCAGCCGAGGCGATGCTGACTGCCTCTCCAAGTCCATCTTCTCATAGTCCATCTTGCCTCGTGGCTGAGATTCCTCCGAGTAGAAACTGATGCGCCGGCCCTCGTTGATGAACCGATTGAGCTCCGCAAGCGCGATGGTGCAGACCAAATCCAGCGTTACGGGATACCTACAATGCACAGTCATCACCCAGTAAATGGGCAACGCCATCATGCATCCCAAGATGTTGATGGCCTTGCGCAGCCAACTGACATGTTGACCGCGCTCGCTGGCAAGCTGGACATCTTCTTGCGGATATTTCTCCATGATTGAGACTTTGGTGCCTGCCACTGAACAGTAGTCACCACCCGCGATGTGTTGCTTCTACGGAGGAGGCAGTACGTATACGCGCATCGAGCTGGGAATAGGGGGAAGTAAAAGGATAAAGATTAGATCCAGAGACAAAAATAGCCTCCTTTCACACTAGAAATATTTGCACGGGGGCGGCTGAGGCGGCATCATTAGCGTCAGGAGGAAATATTGGGTATTTAAATGGCCTCATAGCTTCGAAATGTAACAGCATGCCAAAGTGCTGGTTGCTGAAACTGGGGAGAGACTGGGGTGCTGCCTATTAGTTGTTCCTCATTGGGGATCGCGTCTTGAGTCAATCAAGATGCTTCCCTGTTTACCAGGATATCGGCCGGGTGTCGCCAGGCAGTATGCATGTACCAGGTGTTAAAATTTCTCTTTAGCCCTACGTTAAGGAGAGCGGCCGCCGGCTGCTTCGGCGGTTGCAATATTAGGAATGAGCCGCCGGGTGGTATATCATGCGCGTGTAGGGAGAAATGAGAGTCACATGGCCAAGAAGGAGAATACCACCCCTTCACCATAGCTCCACGCAGCTATAGGTGGAGAAAGACGGTACCTGGTTTGCTCTCGTGCCCTGCAGCAAATCTGCCTAACAGGACCTGCGTGAGTCGACACCATAAGAGTCATTTGAAGAAATGGAGCTGGTTCTGAGAAGACCTTTTCATTGGGCCGGAGACGTTAATTGGTCTTCCCAAACTGTTGATGATCTGCACGCGTTAAAGAACCGGCTCAGAGGCTTCGCCCCACGCTAGGTGCGAGTGCATCTTTTCAATGCACGCAAAAGAAATGCACTCCTGACAAATGCCTTAGACCCTTAGGCGGATGGGACGGCAATAGGAGACCCTTGTGTTCCGGAGATGGATGACGTTACACTCGGCCGATTTTCCAGCACAGGCCAGTATACCCACCCATTCCCGAATCAGTCAGTGGCCAAAGTACGATGGACGTGAATTTCGTTAAAAGTGGCTGCTGGGCGTGTTTCAAATGCTGTTAGACTGCTCCTTTTTCATTGTAAAATCCCCTTGCCATGTCGCCATTACAGGTGTCGTCAGGAGAGCCATGATGATCCGGGCTCGCCATTGCAGGCGTCTACAGCAGAGTTTTGATGATCCGGGCCGGACCGACTCTGCCGAAAACTAATCTGTAGATGCAGCACGAAAGCCAATCTCACAATTTCACCGTCGGCACCGCGCCACCAGACGATCCATGCCCCCCTGCCAAGACTCCTGTGGACCATGGGCCATAATTAATACACTTGACCCCGGAATGCATCTAAACCGTTGTCAACCTTTTTGGGAAATCGCCGAGAACCATCTCCGGTCGAGTTTCCCCTGTGATCCATGCATCAGCCCTACTAGGCCGTTCCATGATACTTGACTCCGTCGGCCACGCTCCTTTCTGCTTCTTCTCCTCCGCAAACCGGATCCAGCTGCTTGATGAGCCATTCAAGTGCGAATCATGATTGTCACGTATCGAAACAACCGCCTGGTTCCGGCCATCATCATTGCAGCATGTATTGGACTCTTCTACTATCTCATTGAACCACCGGTAGGAGGCTACGGGCGAGTTTTTCCAGACGTTGTGGAAGATCCAAGTCAATCTCCCGAGCAACATGTGGGTACGCCAGCACAGAACGAGACGGCCAGCGATACCTGGAGCGCCGTCGCAGAGGAACCTCCAGCACCAACACAGTCGTTCAAAGATGTTCCCCTTGGCGGGCCACTTACCAAGGACGATG
The DNA here is from genome assembly GCA_014621425.1 of Cylindrodendrum hubeiense. NCBI lineage: Eukaryota > Fungi > Ascomycota > Sordariomycetes > Hypocreales > Nectriaceae > Cylindrodendrum > Cylindrodendrum hubeiense. The sequence continues at coordinate 29,518 of JAANBB010000045.1, read as the reverse complement.
TGCTTCTCATAGTGAAGACGGGCGGTACAACCATGTGGAAGCGACTGCTTGTGCACTTGGCCACGACCCTCGCGAGCGAACGCATCAGCCCGGACAACGTCATCATCTACTCCGACTATGCGGAGACGATAGGCCGCTTCAAAATCATTGACGTCCTTGCAAACATGACGGAGTCGGCCAAGGCGAAGCCTGATTTTGACGTCTACCGCCAGCAGCCCGAGTACATGGCCAACAACTTTTATGCCGAAGCCGCTGGAGTGAATGGCGACGAATGGGGTCCGACAGGTGGCTGGATCATTGACAAGTACAAATTCGTGCCCTTAATGCAGCATGCCGGTGAGAATTGGCCAGCTGCGAAGTGGTACATCTACATGGAGGACGACTCGTACCTGTTCTTGCCCAATGTGCTTGCGTACCTGTCCACCTTTGACTGGCGCAAACCGCAATATCTCGGCAGCTATGCGGCAAAGTCCGACGTCGTCTTTGCACATGGTGGCGCCGGCTTCGCCCTGTCTCGCGGCGCCTGGGAGACGTCTTTTGGTAAAAACTCCAACATTACCGAAGAGTACTATCAGTACACGGCCGACCACTGCTGTGGCGACCAAGTTCTCGCCCACGCTCTGGAGAACTACGGCGTCAAGTTTGGAGAGAACGGTGGCGACGAGAAGTTTACTTGGGGATTCAATCCCGTCGTCCACTGGGATTTTGCCTTTAGCCAACACAACTGGTGTCACCCCTTGTTGTCATGGCACAAGGTGCACAATCGGGATGTCTCCGAGTACTATGAGTTAGAGAAGTCGTGGAACTTTCAGGTATGCTCTACCCTTGTCCAGCTGGAGATTTATGTCAATGGAACTAACGTACGTCTGAAGCAACCCCTTCTTCACCGTGACTTCTTTTCACAGAAGATTCTCCCAAGCATCAAGGAGCCTCTTCAGTGGTGGGACAATATGGCTAACCTCTACGCGGTCGCCTCTGCCAACAAGGACGCGCCTCCACACCCAGAAGGAGAGTACAACATGGACCTCTGGAACAACGCCTGGGAGTCTGTCGAGGCTTGCGAAGCAGCCTGTAAAGGATGGGCCGACTGCATCCAATGGACATTTGTGGAGGACTTGTGCAAGATGGACGATAAGATGATAATGGGCCAAGGCTACGCACCAGCAATGTCTCAAAGGAAAACATCTCTGATGCACACCAGCGGCTGGTTACCAGAGAGACTTGACAAGTGGGCCTGCACTTGAGATAGAATATGATACCCGTGCTTTATATAATAACACAGATCCGCCCTTGGGTCTGCGGCAACGACTTGGCAGGCTAGGCAACTATTTTCTTTCGGAGAGGGTCTCGCCCATAATCTACAAAAGGCGCAAATAAAAAAGTAATTCTGATTAAACTGTCCGGTAATGGTATTTTTCACGAGGCCACAACCCGTGGATGTCAACTGATATTGTGTTGGGTGGCTATGACTAGCTTACCAGGGATAACATGTAAGCTTTTGAGCTACCAGAGATGTGTAAGGCGTTGTCAGAACTTTTCTTTTTTTAGGGCACCTTTGTCATCCCAACGTGTGCCTGCAGTCTGCTTTACTTCCTGGGCTCCAGCTCATCTGTTACCACACCTTTTAATTCTCAACACTTTTGCTCCATTCTTTGATGAATATTCTTATTACTCTACGATCACACACAATGTGAATTCGGATTGTCAATTTCTTGCATGGTTGATATGTAGTTGTTGGTCTATTACTGGGATTCTTGTCGAGATCGTTCTCGCTACCCTGAAGCTAGCTTTTGCTACTGGTGGGTAAGCTCTCTCACCATCACACTACTAACCCGAAATTTCTGTCTCAGATCCAGGTTCTTATATATGGATATCCATATTTTTGGGTCCTGTTCGGCGGACTTTGGCTTAGACATAATACCGCCCTTTATCCTCTGGCCAATATAACCAGCTTTGGGACAAATCCCAGGCCGACATTGTACGGTCATGTTGAGTGAGATTGGAAGAAATGATGAATCTTTCTGTTGGGCATTGGGGGAGGGCTGCCTTTTTGTTGCATTGGAATATGCAGTTGAATAGGTCCGCTATATAAAGTAAAATAGAATTTGGAGGAATTTATTGTGAAGTGTTAATTTCAGTATTGTTTCAAAGCGCTTGGACATCTGCCTATTCTTCGAACCCCCCCAAGAGCAAATCGCTCTCCCCGTAATCATCGTTCATAAATTCCACGTTCCTTGCCGTCCAGTCATAACTGCCGAAAATTGAACTAAGGCGAACATGTCTCAGCACCTTTCTTACGAGCAGTCCAGGTTGCCATAGCGGGTAGTTTCGTCGCCATGGTCGATCTGCCCGATTCAAAGCTTGCCCGTGATCTTCTGCGATCTCGTCGAACCATATTGGGTGACTTGGTTGAACAAGATTTTACAGGTCATTGTTGAGCTGGAGCGGTGTTTCCCTTCTCCAGCCAAGGTTGATTGTTCCAATCCTCCAGGATTTAACCCCTGCGAAAAAAATTCTGAGCGCACTTATTATTCCGATCGCCGGACTCCAAAGTGACGAATACGTCGCTCTCCACACCACGCTCGGAGGGCAACCACCCTGGAGGTTTACTCCTATTGATTTGAGAGGGCGGAGGAGCCAGAAGCCAGATAGGATTTGGAAGAAAAGGATGAAAGATATGACTGCCACAACGAGGAATAAACACAATGTTCCATCAAAGAGCAAGCCAAAATAGAATGCATCCTTCGAATGTGGTGCTGTCCCAGAGAGGCACGGTACCGTGGTGAAAAAGGCTCCTATACCCATCAAACCAATGACGGCCACTAATACTCCTCCAAGAAAATATTTATCCTCGTGAGAAGAAGTTTTCAGTTCCCCAATGGCAAGAAACATGACGCACTTGGCGACAAAGAACCCCCACAGAACGGCTGCAGCCTTGCCTAAGACAAATTCGACAGTCTCACCGATACCACCCGAGTCTTCTTCAGCGGCGCATTGCTTTGTTATGCGCCAAGACTGATTCCAGTGGACGGAAATGAAGGGAGTAACCCAGTACAGTGCGTAAGCTAGAAGAGCAGTCCCAACGGTCGGAACTATCAGTGTCTGCACAAAGTTCATCAGCAGCTGATATTCGACCGTGTATTCGACTCCTCGAACGCCTCCATGGGATCGAAGCAACGCCGAGAGCTTTGCGTCTCTCTCCTTGAGGGCGCATCCACTGTCGTAACAATCATCCAAGCTGACATACGCCGTCCAGGTGACGATATCTAGAGCGGTGACGCGCGGAGGAAAGATGGACCAGCCGTGCCGGCCCATTTCCGGGTCCACCCCAATTTCCAGCAAAGTATTTACCGCATAAAAGTCCCGGCGGCAAACAGACTCGATCAGTAGAGCGGAAGACCCCCCCTTGTTTTCCTGAAGCTTCAGTCTCTGCGATGAATTGGCAGCCGCGATGGCCTGCCAAAGCCTCATGTTGCGATCCTCGTCGTAGATGGAAAACGACTCCCAACATAGAGCGCCGTATGTCCACGCAATGTTCTTCCCTGCATGTGAGCCCTGGCCAATTATGGCACTCACATCCTGGAGAGTGATTATCGACTCAGTAGTGCTTCGGCTCGCGGCGATAGCAAGAAGATTCTGTACTTGTCCTGCGACATTATTTGTGGCAGCGATGAGTCGTGCGAGCACGGTACTGGCCTGGGCCTCGCAAAAACACGTACTCTGTGGGAATGCGCCGTGTTCCAAGAGAAGGTCAGACAGCTCATCCCAATTGAGAGCGGCTGCATGGAAAAGCGGAGTCGATTGGCCAGAGCATGAGTCGAGGGAGAGACAAACGTCCTCGAACCAACTCTTCGCCGTCCAGCCTGCTGGCTCTGATATATTGCCCTGCTTCATGACCATGAGAAGGATATGACTGAGATCGAAGGCATTCAGCGTTAGCAAAAGCGTTCATTGAGCTTGGAAATGGTGCCTTACGCTAGGCAAATATCGCGATGGGCGGATCTCGCTATAGCCGTCATGTAGGCCAGAGGGTAGCATAATGTACCATCGAACTCGGTAACACCTTTACCCTTTCTTCTGACATCGGCAACCGGGTACCTCCACGCACCCCGTGGGAAGTATCCACGGAAATCATCGCAGCCTTTTAAACTATGGACGGCGAAACGATCTTGATAAACGTAGCAGGGGAAGAGTGGATTCGTCTGCATGGTATGGCCCCCAGGCCCGGAAATGAGGTCATAAAATATGGCCCGTTGCCCGTGCAGCGCGGCGAGCATAATAGCATCCACGTGGCCGCTTATACTGTAATGGTCTGTTGGTTGATGAGTTGTTGCAGGCAAAGGCGGCCTGAGCTTCTTCCGCTCATCCTCCTCGTTCCGCAATCGTATTGGCGTCGAATGGCGTATGCTGTCGTCATCTCCAGAATCACTATCTTCGGGGGACTCGTCGCTAGAGCCGGAATCCGTGCGATGGAATCCAACCGGACTGCGCATCGGACTGCGCATACCACGATAGCGGTCCATCATCCTGCGTCGCCTCTGTTTCTTAGACGACGGTTTAGAAATACACTGGTAAGCCTGCTCATCTTCTCTGCAGTACATACCCTTAGTAGGGGTTGTGTGGAAATATGGAGGCGTTCGAGATCCCTCGCCTGGGTGGATTTTGCTGATACGTCGTCCTAGTTCCTCCAGCTTCTTCGGCGAGTCTACAAACAGTGATTCGCCTTCAAATGTTTCAAATCTTGCGAGTAGGTGTGCGGCATCTCTCCTACCTTCCCTGATGGCAAAGAAGAGGGCATTTCTGGCACCACCACAGTCCATCTCCATAATCCCGGGCGAGAGCATCTCCATGAATGATATGGTGCGTTCAAGACAGTGCAAGCCGTTGCTCCCGTGGTTTACGAGCCGCATGAATCCTTCGGGCATGTCGAAGCCTGCCGTTTCGGTTCCAGACACGCAGCCTCTAACGCACACCTCAGGTAACGACTGCCGCATGCCGTCACTCCAGACTCGAATTTGTTGCAGGTCGGAAAACAGCCCTGAGGAGGCGAAGCATTCGTGTAGTACTTGCAAGATTTCGGCGTGGTGCAGTCGCACCGCCCATGCCAACATGGTTCTTTGTTCCGACAGCGTGACGGAGCGCTCCATCAGCTTACATAACTCCAGTAGGGCTCGCAAGACGTGTGACTGGTCTGAGAGCACGGCGCGAAGCTTGGGACACCCGGCCCCTGTAGGTCGTGTCTGCAAGCTCGTATTCCCTGTGCACAATGTCGCCTCTGCGTCCGGGACAGCCCCGGCTGCGAGCAACATATGGGCCGCTGAATAAACGTCTTGTTCGTCAAGACTGCCGAGGAAATGCAGCGCATTCTCGCCTGCAGCATTGGTTACACTTGCGTCCGCTCCACAGCTGAGAAGCTGCTCCATAGCGGCGTAATGTCCCGCTCTGGTAGCACATAGCAAGGGGGTGTCTCCCTGATGGTTCTGACTATTGAGTATATGACTCTGTGGGGCGAAGGATCTGAGTCTTTCTGTTTGCCCGGTGGACGCCAGCCAGTGAATAACCGTGTCTTTCCTGCCATTAACAATGGTCGCCGCATCACTAGTCATATTGATGAGGACATTTTCGAAACAATTCTCGGGGTTGCCGCAGAGGGTGGATCGGAAGACTTCTAGAGCTTCGGTGTGTCGAGAAGAATCGACATGCTTGAGAGACTCAAGGGCTGTTATCGAGCCGGCTGTTGCAGCATTGTAAAGCCAATCCTTCGTCGGATAGTGGTCGGGAATATCTTCTTGCAAGACTTGAGAGACTCGTTCCGCTATCGCTTGGGCAAACGAGGCACCGAGTGCGGCGGCCTTCAGTAGGTAGTCGAGTGCGGTCTTGTTGGATCTTTGTGTGAACTCGTGTGCATTGGATTTGCCGAGGTCACACATGTGACATATTGCCAGTTCCATACAAGCTGCCGCTCTTCTACTGTCAACTGGAGAATCTGCCACCATTCGCAAGGCTCTCACAACTTGATCCATCACCACGGGGCTCAGGTGTTGAAGTGCTGCGTACGGAATCGACAACTGAGGGGAATTGTTAGCTCTGCGGGAACATAGGGATTGACTACCCACGCCATTTGAGATTGGTGAATTCTGGAGTGTTTCGAACCTCGGAGTGGCCTGAGGCTCGCTGTCCATATATTAGCAATTTTCTTGAGAGGGTGTGGGTAGAGGCTACCTGCTAGAGAGCAGCCGGATAATTTGGTTGAGGTCACGCTTACTCGGGTCCAGCTGGAGAGTAGAGTCGAGCATGGATCTGATCACTGCGAAACCGTCAAGGTGCAAATCCGGGTTTTCTTGATCTGCAAGACATATCATTTCGTAGAGGTAAGTCGCCATGAGATCATCATCTTTGAGCTTCTGGATCCTGTCTGCGAGGGAGAGATCTAAATATGGTTGAGGCTCGTTCTTTTTAACGCAATCAATCAGACTGAAGCCCATAATTAGGCCACTGAGGACTAGGCCGAGTGAATAAATGTCGGTTTTGCGAAGCTGGTTAGTGGAGGTTGAAGATTTCCATTCCGGGGCCGTATAGATACGGGTCCCGCCAACTAGTTGGCGTTGCTCCCCAGTGTCGAGAAATGCGTGGCTAAAGTCCGCTATCTTCGCGTGCAGCTCTGGCTTAAAGAAAATGAGGACGTTCGCCGGCTTCATGTCACCATGGATGACGCCACATTCATGAAGGGCCGATAAGCCACAAGCGATATTGAGAGCAATGGCTTTCTTTGTTGCGAAAGGCAATGAGCTGTACCTGGATATAATGCTGGTGAGCTGTACTACTCCTGATCAAAATGACTTCCTTTGCACCACCTGGGAACTTACTTGGCTTGAAACATTCTCAAATCCATGTTTGCTTTCTCAAGAAGAATCAAGGGCTCTGGGTATCCCTAGCATGATCCAAGAACAATTAGTACATAGGGCCAAACCATTAGAGCGTTAATAGGATAGTACGCACGGTGTGAAGGTAGTCCCAGTGGACTCCGAGAATCTTGACGATATTGGGATGTTGGCGGAGACTTCTATGACTGAGGATCCGAATCCGATATGAAGCTCTTAAGGGACGCTTCATCGCTGGGTTGGCCGTCTGGAAGAAACAGCCTTGATGACGACTACAGTTTTCCGAGTCTTGGTCTGGTGCGAAATGATGGTGCTGGGGCGTGTGAAGGCGGCATAGACAGTGGACACCTCCGAGACGGCTCCGTTAGAGAGCGGCTTTCCCGTCTCTCGTCGACATTGCATCTCTAGGACATCCTCTTGAGAGTAAAGGTCGGCAACTGCGGTGATCAGACCGAGGAAGTCATATTTCTCTTGCTCATACACATCGGACCGACCCGAGTCTGGGGCCAACCTGGTTGATTGTCGTCGCCCGAAGGAAATTGAAGCGTTTAACGTGAGATCGAAGGACATGACCCTGCTGGAAAAGTAAGAGATGCGGTGGTGGACGTGAAGGAACTGGGGGCCGGAGTCTTTGAATCTGACGCGAGCTGTCAGGTTATCAGTAGCCGAAAGTGAGCGTATTGGACCAGTGCATGACGAAAATGAATTATCGAGATCAGCAAGACACTCGCGGCATTTATTCATGAGTGCCTACCAGTAAGTAAGGCTCTACAATGCTGCCCCTTTGTCTAGGATGTATATATAGGTCTGAAACGCCCTTGACGGAAAATTTGTCTCAGATTGATACAACCCTGGCCAGTCGCGCAGCACGTATACATGCAGCATGCCACATGTAAGCGCCGGCCTTGCTCCTAATAAAGTAATATTCACATACCTACTTAAGTACGCAGGGATTTCAAAGCCACAAGAACAATTGAATTACATTTTCCTCTATGAATCTTAGATGCGCGCTCTTGCCTACTCACTCCCATATTGTTTCATCGCTCTGGCGGCCTGCAAAAAGAACCAAGCTACCCTCTCTAGGGTGACGCGACCGATATGTCCGGCCTGGAAGCCATAGGGGCTGCGGCAAGCATCATAGGTGTTATTGGGGCGCTTAAGACATGCATAGACCTGCTCGACATCATTTCGACCGCAAGGGGTGCTGATATGGAGCTGGAGAATCTGTTGGTTCATTTACAATGGCAACGCATACGGTTCTCTTGTTGGGTCCAGGAAACCGGCTTCACCGAGGCGATCGTCCAGGATGACGAAAGACAAGATATGCGGGATTCAGATATGATGACGCTTCTTCCACACGACTTTCACCGGGGACACATTCTCTCTCACATCCAGAGGTCCGTGGCGAACATGAACATGTCCCTACAAGCAGCAAGACCAACACTAGAGAGATACTTTCCAAACCAGGCGTCAAGCAGTGGTTCCTGGAGAAAGCGATTGGACCGCTTCTTGAACCCGAGCACCGCTCTCAACGGTGCAGTTTTGAGAGAGACAGAGGCGGAACAGTTGAAGCTTGGCCTCTGGGCCAGGATTCGATGGGCTTCAGGAGATGAAAAAGAGCTGTCTCGACTTGTTGATACACTTCGAAAGTACAACGCTGAGTTGGCCGATTTGCTGCCCTTTTATCGCATGGCTCGATTCGAACGACGAATCGGCCGAGTGCTGGTGACCACTCGACAGCTGGCCGCTAGCATGGCGGATATCGGCTTAAATAATAACACCACAAGCGATGTTGACGCTGGCGAAGTTGGTCGACAGTACAGCCTCATGGCACGATTGCTTGAGAGCAGACATGAAACAGACGCTTTGGAGACAGATTCTCCCAAGCCGGCGGAAGAAAACAGTCAAAGGGCTCTAGCAGCTCTCTCCACTGCCAGCAGGTACGCGTCGAGGGTTGCCGCATCGCAGGCATCCCTGTATCTCCGAGCATCTGAGTTTCAATTCGACAAACACGGGGCCGAAGGCTTTCGCACTCAAGAATTTGGTTTCCGGGAGACCTCGCCAGTGATAATTGAATGGCGCCACTACTCGTCAGAGGAAACACGAGAAACCCTCTCTGGCGTCGACGCTCGTGTCCACATGCTCGCAATGCAGCTCCAGCAGCTCTCTGCTCTGGCTCATACCGGCGTCTTGCCATGTTTGGGTTATTTTCACGATGAAAAGCGTTGCCGCTATGGAATCGTCTTCCGCTACCCCGGGGAGAACAGTGCAGCATCGCCGACCTCCCTCGAGCATCGACTCAGTCAAGACCAGCCGCGGCATATCCGCAGAGACCTGGAAGATCGTCTCCGTGCCGCGCGCAGCCTTGTTGGAACGGTGTACCAGATGCTTTCTGTGAATTGGCTCCACAAAAGTATTTCGAGCAGTAACATACTGCTGTTCGAGGGCGACAGGGATTCTCATACGGTTGAGAGCCCTTTCCTGGGCGGGTTCAGCCTCACGCGGCGAGATAACGACCTTGAACCAAGTGAGAAGCTTCCTTCCATCTATCTCAACGACTTCCCGTCCCCCAATGAGCGTCTCTACTGGCACCCTTCCAGAAATATGGCAGTGCCTGATTCAACTAGGAGCGCAATGGAATGCATCCATCCATCACCGAGGTACCGAAGGGAATTCGATATCTACAGCCTAGGAGTAGTTCTCCTAGAAATTGGTCTATGGTGCCCTATACAGCGGATCTTTAAAGATTGTCGGACGGACGACCTTGGAGTTGTTTCTGAGAGGTTAAAGACTAAATATGTCCCGGAGCTCAGAGGTCGCATGGGAAAAGTCTATGCAGATGTTGTTACCTGTTGCCTGGAAGGGAATTTTGGCCAGGACCACTGCTTTCCACACAATGACGGGTCAAACTCTGGTGTTGAGGATGATGAGGAACTTCGGAGGCGGTGTTTTCTGGAAGACTTTGAGCGAAAGGTGGTCTGTATGATAGAAAATCCTATTTGACAAGGATGTATTCTTGCAGCGGTTCATGTGTCCACTACCGATGTGTGATAGCTGGCCTCAGCTTGGAGTGGCAGGAGCTCAGTTCTAGAGTTGACAATAGACCCTGGTGTACATGAGTTTCGTCTCTGAGTTACCCGGTATTAGCAGTCATAGCCTCCGAAATGTTTGGAGGTCTCTGATGCATGGCTGTTCAAGATATTATTATGTACTATGCTTACAATCTGAAGGTGCAGTACTCATTTGCGCTTCTGAACAGTATGATAATTCATTTTGGCAATTATACATCTTCAATGAAGGATTTGACTGCTTCAAGCGTCTTAAATTCCACCCTTCGCTCATCTTGGATTCACCTTTCGACACCTTACGGGATAAATACTCAGAGGAGCCGTCCGGGCAATAGCTCTCGACTAACGTTACCGAAAAACTCGTTGAGCAAAATGCACGTTATACTAAATAAGAAATTTGGAAGACTAAGCATCAATCAAGTGGTCCATTTTTCATCAACAATGATCCAGGTCTTTGAGAGACTGAACCGTTTCCGTGTCGTTGGGTTAGCGCTGGTCGGGCTGTTTATCTGCACGTTGGCTCCTGTTTTCAGCACCTATGAAGGGGCTTTAGCGTTTATAACGACAAGAGTTCTGGCATTTAAAGCAGCTAGTACCAGATACAATATTTTTTCAGCTCACAGGGACAATCACCTTTTCTCCCTTTCCCTTCAAATGCGGTTATCCTCCAATGTAGTCACTCCAGCCAAGTTTAATTAGGGAAAGCAAATGAGAGCAAGGGTACATCAGCCCCCATCTCAATTGAGTGGTAACAGAGGTCCCATCAATGACCGGTGCTACGCAGATCTATGCCAGATACCTCGTAACCACACTGCGGCTTTTATTACCACATGTTTGTCTACATCAATCACCGCCAGTTAGCGTTATGTGGGGTCAGGTACCCCCTGGTGGCTTACCACATTAAAAAGATTGAGGAGCACATTCTACGTTCTAGAAGCTCTCCAGCTATATGGAACCTTCCGACCAGGAGCTGCAATATGCAGGCACTCCATACTTTAGTTGGGTCCAGTTTGCAACATTTATTAGAGGAGCCAGGCCTTTCTACCTCAATTTGTTAAGTCTCAGGCTCACGAGTCACCAGGCTCGCTACACTATTGGGCAGGCGCTGATCTGCGCTCACGCTGCACACCATCTGCCACGCATTATAAATGGTCTGAATGTAGCTGAGTTAGAGCTAAGCAACCCGACGTTACGGTAACCAATCTGGTATTCGCCATGACATCGCTGCTCGCCCTGGGCTGCTTTCTGTCGCTTGTTGTCCAATTGTCGTCGCCCAATATTTTGAGACAATGAGCGGCGTTATCAGCTCTATAACATGGAGCGTGCCCTTTTGCCGGCTTGCCTGACACAACACGGAAGACCCTGATAAAGCCTTGACGAGACGGGACTTCTTCTACCGTGTTTCAAAACCTGTTTTTCGGTTGCCACACCGAGCCCAGGCGGAGCAGCGAGTCAGCATCAGGTTCCAGAGCCGAGAAACTTCAGCTAGTCGACTAGTGCCCTTTTCCCCTCCAGTTGGGAGCTGCCATCCGTCGTCTCCGGGCCTGTCCTTCGTACTCATCAAGTGGTGTAACGGGCAATATCCACAGCTGAATGGGTGCTAGTCGGATGATAGCCAGCCGAGCGCTATGTAACGTGGGCGTTCAAGACGATTCTATCGCGCCAAAGACCCCTATCAAGGGTGAATTTTGCGGGGAATCCGCTTTCCCATGGGTTCAAGCCAATGCCTCCGTTGGGATACCGCCACTGATGCTAGCCGACCCTCCCCCGCAAAATGAGCTGAGAGAGCTAACGGTCAAATGCCGATGATGCCCGCCCGCTCACACCGCCCATATTGCTTGTTCATTCGTATTGTGCCTTTGCTCCTCTATTACCAGCGCCGTACTCTTGTCAAATGCAACGTCGGAGCGTTCGGATTTTTGGTGGGTACAGCACCGTGAGCTCGCAGTCGCAACCATGGCTGGGCTCCAAACGAATATCTATGTCGCCGCCATCGTCACCTGGGTTGCGGCCTTTGTGGCGCTGATCCTGCGCGTCATCGCGCGGCGCATGACAAAACAGCGCTGGTGGGTCGATGATTACTTTTGCGTATCTGCCTTTGTGAGCCATTACGTCCACCTGCTCCTTGACCATGGGCTGTACTTACAAACTGGAGGTATTTGCGAGCGGTTACAACATCCTCATTATCACTTGTAAATACGACCCTCAAACCTATTCTACGCATGCTAACTACGATCTAGGGGCCGCTACCTGGAGCCTTGGACAAACCCTCGACCCATCCCTCACCGAAGAGCAAAGAGAGGATGCGCTTATGCACGCAAGACGTCTCATGTTTTGCTGCGAGTTCTGCTACGCCTTCTCGATAGCTTCCACCAAGTTCACGATCCTGACACTCTACTGGCGATTATTCTACCTGTCGTCGATTCGAATTCCCATCCAGATTATGTTTGTCATATCTGTCATGTGGATCATTCTTCGGACTTTTATGGTCTCCTTCCAATGCCTTCCCACCCGGTACTTTTGGGATAAATCGATTAATGGTCATTGTGCTATAAACGAGGCACAATTCTTCTTTGGCACAATACTAACCCATTGTGTTATGGATCTCATTATTCTGGCCTTGCCGGCTATTGAAATCAGCAAACTAAGACTACCAATCGGTCAGAAGATTGCCGTTATTGGTCTTTTCTTGGTTGGCTTCATGTAGGTTTCTACTTCACCCGACAAACATGCAAGCGACTAATGAAGTAGCGTTTGTCTCGCCTCCGTCATTACCATAGTCGAGTCGATTCGATATAACCCTGAAACTACGGAGATGCCGCATGACGTGGCAATGAGTTTTATCTGGGGAAATGTCGAGATGAATGTCGCCATCGTCTCTGGTAACTAACTATTCCTCGAAAAAATTCGCTTGAGTTCTGCTTGCTCACGTGTCTTAGCCTGTTTCCCATTACTTCGACCCATTTTCCGCCGCCTCCTACCCCATTCATTCCTCAGCTCCTACGGTAGCAGCCAGCCTATCAGCAGAACTAATCGCAGTCATGCTATGAAGCTGAAGACGATCCCGAGTACCACAAGAAATGACGCCGATGAGTCGAGTTCGATACATCAACTGGCGGATCCAGAGCGAGGTTCCCCGAGCACGTCAGATTTCAACCAGGGTCCAGATCCGATCCAGACCATGATAACCAGTCACTTGCGCGATTCCCGCAGCTATAGTGGCGGCGAACGCGACTTTCCCGGGATACGTGTGCGAAATGACATGTTAGTAGAAGTGGAAGAGGTAGAACGCTCGTATGCGATGAAAAGATAATACGCAGGGTTGTCACGAGTCCTTCCAGACTTGATAATTAATTGTCAAGTTCGCGAATGCTTCTGATACGTAATGGTGTTTTATTTATCAAGCGGTATGCAGTCTCCAGTCTCAAATCCCGCAGTGAAGATAAAGAAAAGCTAATTCTAGTAATTGATTGCCATATTCAGACGCCTCGCCTAAGCTGGTTTTGATCCGATTTTAGAATTGTCAACATCATTGCCTCTCTATGGAAAATTTATGTCGGAGGAAATGAAATCGCTTCACATCAGATTCCAAGGAAGAGATGCCAAGGAATAGCTCTCGTGCTGACTGCAGTCACCTGATCTGCTGGAATCGCTTTTCGCCCAGCCCCGCACAACAAGTTGGCATTTCGTCTGTCGGCATCCATTTTCATCGTGTTTCTTAACGAAACCCACTATTGTCGCATCTCAATAAAGGCTTGATCATGGTTGCAGGCTCACGAAACTCTAACGACGTCTTGGGCGACTCGTTTGGTCGATTTACAGACCTATCACCGGAGTTGCGAAATCAGATATGGCGCTACGCTTTGGAGGACGCCGTGCTAGGTCGAATGGTTCGCCTAACTGTTTACCGCTTGCTCTATGTCGTCAACCATACCTGTCTGATTGCCGACGGCAGATTCTGCGGCGATCATGGAAAATGCGATGGGTTTGGGAATTTCCGCGGCGTAAGCCAAGCGTCGATGTGCATGCCCGACGGTTATTTCGCGGTTTCCGACCAATACCCCGAACCTGAAGACCCAGAGTCAGCCTCTCGCCTCGCCAGCCTCAACCTCGCCTGTTACGAATCCCGCAGTGCAGTCATCCAGAGATACCCTGACGTCTTGCGTGTTTACCGGGGCGAGTGGAAAACAGGCGTCAAAGTTCGTCTTGTACGTTTCAACACAGAGATCGACGTGCTTCATCTCATAGGCGTGCTCGATATGCCCGTTTTCCACCCTCACTCTGGGTTGCCAAAGGATGATAGCCTCTATAAGATCATTCAAGACGATAATCAGAGATTCCCTTGGAATGCTAGCCACTTTCAATCATTCCGCGACCTAGTTGCGTCTACGCAGCATGTGGCGTTTACTCACATGGGACAACGCGGGGATATCGTCTACGGATCCGGGAGTGACCTCGCGGTTAAAGAAGATTTCGTCACCTTTTTATTCTTCTTCGAGTCTCTCCAACATCTTTATATGTGGCCTGATCCAGCAATGTGGCCCGAGGTTCTGGAAAACACCGTTATTATGGATAATATCCAAGACGTTTTGCATTCTGACGACAGAGACTTAAAATGGCTCCTCGATGATGCAAAATTGCTCTTGGGAGAATACCATAGGCGTTCAATCATTCAGAATACCCAATATACCGGTAGCACAGAGCATTGGGTGCCGAGACCCAAACCTCTTGAGAAGATTGGATGCTACGCGCCGGCCTCATGGTCACCATCACGAAATTGATATTAAGAAGTTTGCTCCTCACAATGGGAAATACAGAGGTTTCCATTAGATCATGAGACTGCTAGGAGAGGGATACATATTTGATGCTTTCAAATCAGTTTGCCGATATATCGCGATCAAAGTGTCTCTGTACTGTGTGGGTGAACGATACGAGGGACGGTCAAAGACCCAACAACCCACCCACCAATGCAGGTGTTGTAACTGCAGTGATACCGGCACAAAGGCGATGCGTCTGCAATATCGGTAAGGGCATTGATAAAAAACTCTCAAAGTGAACAGAATAGACTAGCCTGACCGATGCTATCAATTAGCATTATCTGATCTGTCAGAAGCAGTATAGACCATTCTTATACTACGCATTGGTGGAGTGATCATTCCCTTTTGCCGTAGCCGGCAATGCGACATGATCAAACGGGTCGCAACACGGTGCCGCAAAGATAGGCCAAAAATAATTCAAACTGAGCTTGCTACAAAATCTGCTGCTGGATGCCCATGACGATGCTTGAAGGTCGATGATGTAGATAAATCCGATCGCAATCCCTCGATCCTACCTTGCAGCTCTCGATGACTGACTAATTGACCTTATCCAATGACCACAATGCCGGTCGGAATAGCCTAGAAAGGGCAGTGCGGATCAAATGGGTTTACATTCTAGCTGACACATACGGCCAGGAATGCCCTTAGAGGTATTAAGCAAGGCGTGTGTCGGATATGGTTGGTAATTGCTGGGTTCGGATCCATCCCATACTCATTCCTCTCTAGGGGAGGTGATAACCGGTAGCGCGGCCCACGAATTCACGAGTCGATTAGTAATTAAAATAACGAAGAAGTGAGCTATTATTTAAAAATGCTAGAACTTATAATTATGCTCACTGTTCTAAATCATTGACATTAGAAACATGACCAGTACTGATCCTAGCATCATGCAATTTACTTAAATATCTTCACAAAGCCCCCAAGGCTAAGGTATAGGCTATTTGACTATGAATATAATTTGATTACCTAGACCTAAAATTTAATATTACCGAAAATACTACATACTTCTCTGCTTAACTTCATATTCTAGTCCACGTATTGCTGAAGCTAACAATCTGCCTCCCCTATACTTCAGGACTGACAAGACTTATCACAATTACATCGTACCATATAGAAGAAAGAATAAGTGGTCTCTTCTATCTAACTTGTCACAATCCCTGATCTATAGTATCGTAGAAAAGTCGGTCTTCTCACAGTACTCCCGGAAGGAAGTCATCTTGAGGTTTAACTGGCATAAGGGTTAGCTTCGTTTTTTATGATTCATCAGAGTCAGTAAAAACTCACCTTCTCGGGTTTAACCACTGATGGGTCTGTCCCTTCGTATCCAAACTCATGGGAAAACAGCACATTGTGACTGAACTCATGACCAAGACCTCCGGGAAGTAACTCGCAGAACTCATCGTATGAAAGTTCGTCGTAGCCACCGTACTTCAGACCCTGAGTGTCGCAGAATACTTTTAGATAGTCTGTCCAGGATACATAGTCCCCAACAGCAAATAAGTTGACGTTAGGCTCGGCCTCAGCAACTGACTTGATAGACGGCCCAAAGTCATTTTGGACGTCTCCAAACGGAATGCCTTTGTCACCGGGGCCGATTCCCTTCATGCGCCAGGTTCCATCAGTTTGCTTGAAAATTGTCAGCTGCGGTATTATAGGAAGCGATGCGACGGTGTAAAGACGATGAAGATTCTACATACCTTCTTGGGAGTTGTAGGCAGTCCCCACTGCCAGGGAAGCTGGAAGTAAATAGGCGCCTGGATCTGCGAGAACTTGCCATAGAGCGACGGTAGGCTTTGGGCGTATGAAGCTGCCTCTGCTTTGGAATCCATATGGAAGAGCGTGTTATACTTTCCGCCGCTCGACTTTGTCGCGTGGGCCATGGAGCTGAAAATGTATCGAGAAAGCCCTGAGATGGTAGCCGCAGCATCAGCAATGTTCTTGCCCTGCTGCAACTCGACCTCGTAGCAGTATTTGACAAGTTCTTGACCAGGATTCTTGTTTTTGTTGCTCTCGGGGTCTTTGAAAATGGTCCAGAAATCTGTGACACCAAAAACGACATCGGCACCAACGAAAGCTCTCTTCAGCGACTCGACATTATTACTGTCGCCTTTGACGATCTCGACGCCTTTTGCCGCCCATTCCTTGGCACTTTCAGACTCAGGATTACGGGTCACGCCACGAACTTTCCAACCAGCGTCTTGGAGATACGTGCCGGCAACAGAGCTTCCCTAAAAGTGGTCGCGTTAGTACTAAGTTTTATACGGCACGTCTCGTGTTTCATGAGATAAAAATTTGGGACTTACCTGAACACCGGTAATTCCCAGAACAACGAGTAACTTCGACATGTTGTGTTGTTGACTTGTGCCTGTGGATGATTCAAATTGAGAAGAGTCTTTCTATAGCCAAGGCAAGCGTAAATACGGTGTGCTTAAAGTGCTTGCGTTGTGTCAAGACTCTGAGGTGATTCAAGACTGTTTAACCCGGCCTACTTATACGTGGAACATGAACCGGTAAGAGGCCGGTGAGATGCTTTGTAATTCACTTTTCCTGAATATCCAGCCCACATGCAAGCGACCAATTCGAATCAGACCATGGTAAGCCCTGAACAGAATGTTCTGTCTCATGGGACTTGAATTGGTGATTGCATTTCTCCGTAAGCAAAGCAACCCACAAATTGAGGTTTGTGAGAGGGGAGTGGACCTGGCTTCCCATCATCGGCCTATTAAAACACCAATCAGTCGTCCTATCTGGAGAGCCGAATTGCCGAGATGCAGCTATACTGCATTAGTGTTGAGCTGACACAAAAAGACAAGGGGGACCAACATCCATTTTTGGTTAGGGCTGTTCAACACCAACGTCCCTTTTGGGAATGCGGATGACGTATCCTCGCTATTGCATCAACACTTTTGCACGCGAGGTTGAATTTAGTATCGTTGTCACTACAAGCGAGGCATAATTCCAATTTGTAAGATAGGATACCCCTGCAATTGGTAATCTGGAAGTTTAGAGAATCGAAGCACAAGTCAAATTGTCTATAAAGAGCATTACCCTCAGCCGTGATTTCCGTACTGCCTTCACAACACTATTACACACTGCAACAACAAGCAATCTTCCAAACATCATCAAAATACTAAACTCAATCCCAATTTGTTCATCCAAACATCAAAATGTCGGCAACTGAAGGCCTCTCTCTCCCCAACAAGGTGGCTATTATCACTGGCTCTGGTCGAGAGAACGGCATTGGCGCTGCCATTGCGCTCACACTGGCTCGTGCTGGTGCGCACGTCACAATCAACTACGTCTCTGAGTCTTCTGTTTCTCGAGCTGCAGAGGTCGTCGCCAAGATTGAATCAACTGTGGGCAAGGGTCGAGTTCACGCTGTGAGGGCCGATGTATCTACCCCAAAGGGAAGCCAGAAGATCGTGGACGAGACCCTCGAAGCTTTTGGTGTTGATCACATTGACATCATCGGTAAGTATAATATTCCTACAAACCCAACCGTTTAGATTTCTAGGCTCATCAACTCTCCCTTCAGTGAATTGTGCAGGCCTTGTCGCAGGGGGGACAATCCTTACGAGCAAGCCTGAAGATATTATGCGATCATTCGAGGTTGCAATTGTCGGCCCTGTCCTACTCCTCCAAACTGCCTATCCATACATTCCACGAGGTGGGCGCATCATTAATATTGGAAGCGTTGCTTCTAGGATGGGCTTCGTTCAAATGCCTATCTATGCTGCCGCAAAGGCTGCTATGGACCAATTGACTTTCACATTGGCCCGTGAGGTAATTGATTAGTCTTCCGCGTGCCCAACCCCAAATTTGGCTGACCTTTGGTGCTTAGATTGGTCGTGATGGGAAGCATATCACTATTAACACCGTGGCTCCTGGCCCCGTTTTGACGGACTCGTTGCCACCAGTGCCTGAAGTTGAGCAAGCAAAGGACTATCTTGTCTCTTTAACTCGGGCTGAAGAAAGAGTTGGCACTGTCGAGGATATTGCCGATGCCGTACTCCTCTTAACCAGCGAGAAGAGTCGCTGGATTACTGGCCAGTTCATCTCAGTCAGTGGTGGTATCAATGGAGGATAAGATCAAGCTGCTTGAAAGTTATGATTAAATCCATGTAGCTCAGAGTCTGTTTGTTACACTGTCATTATCGTGTGTATTTCTTAGTAAAGCTCAATCATTCTCCTCGTCTGCCGCCTAATTGTCCATTGAAAAATCATCATTGTTAACCGCGTACAAATTAACTTCCTGCAGTAGACCTTCAACGTTAGGTGATTCTAAAATATTAATCCAAATCATTTCCCCAGCAAGCTTAATCATTTCTTCAGGAGATTGATTGGCGTTGCTACTCACCGCTCTCTGGATCTCCTGTATGTATACGCCTCTTTCGCCGTCGTTCTGCAGCAAGGCCGCTGTGACCAGAGACCAGACTTTCAACTCAAAGTGTTTCTGATTTAGACTTCCCGCATGCTGAGCAACCGAGTCCTTCAACTTGGCCTGAAGGGCTCCTTGCTCACTTGAAGGCAAACCGAACATGCCCTTCAACTTTGACATGATCAGCAGGCTAACCAACCGCAAGATCTCCCTAATTATGAAATCACCAGCCTGTGGCAGGGCGCCAAAACCATTTGGCAGCCTAGGCATAGATAACAAAAAGTGAATGCAGGGGCCGAGTAAGGTGATTGCATCAATGTCCTTTTCCCAGAAGGATGCAGAGTGGCTGTTGAGATTTATTATATCTGTAATTGATGATACCATCTCCAAGGCATCACCCACTACAGATATATGAGCAGGCATCTGTCCTATTTGAAGAAGCAATGTCTGTAGTCTATACGGCATACCCCTGAGGGATCGCATACGTCCAGCGAGGATATCTGGAGGAGGTGGGAAGCGAGGAGATGAATCCAAGACTATGCTGCCAGATATGTCATAGCTTTAAAGAAGTTGTCAGTAGCATACTTAATAAGCTTCATCACAACTTATGCTTACAAAAAAATAAGAGTGGGCATGCGATGCCCAAGATCTGCCAGTCCGCCTCGCAAATTTGAGATATGGCTCAAACCATCCACATGAACACTCCAACTTTCCCAGTCATTATATCGTATCTATTGTGCACAGTTATGTACAGTAATTAAGGATGATGTGGGTGTGAAGACATACGCTGAGACAGACATGAGCCAAAATATTAGCGATTGTTCCTTCTTTCACGATTTCGGTTGCGCTAGTAAGTCGTCGTCTTAAAAGCATGACTGAGCGGGAAAAGTGACCTAAAAACTCCGGACTCTTAATTGGATTACCGCCTCCATTGAGCATTGCTAAAAACGTAGCAGTATTTCCCAGAGTCACATGGAAAGCGCCTGGATCCGTCATTGCAATCTCAATCCAGGCACTGCGTAGAGGTTGATAGAGGTGAGCGGTTGCATTGACTGATATATGTAAGATGATGAGACTAATTCACGTTTCTTGCCAAACAGGAAGTTTGGCGACAGCAATTCGCTCAACGTACTAAAATGTAGGAGCTCGCGTACACGGGCATTGGCCTCGACCGGGAGACTGCCAAGCGGTACCAGCGTTTGACGCGGTAACACGATATTTCTGTTTTCATTCCGTGTTAATGGCGTTTCCCCGGCCGGGTGATGGGCAGAAGCGTGAACTGCCTTCGAAGATTTTGTTTTTGGGCGGTGCCGCCTCCGTTGTTGGCCAATATCTTTCATAACATGCTGACGGATTTCTGTTCGAATGCCTTTATTCGTAGATAAACTTTCTGGATGAGACAAATCGACGAATTTGAAATCTCTAGCAGAAGACGACGTCTGCGTGTCAGTAGATCTGCCGATTGCCTCGTGCCCCTTTGGTCTAGGGGAGGGTCGAACTCCTTCGGATTCCTCCATCAGGTTATGCTCTCTCTCTTACTTCTCTTGGCGCCAAGACTCTGTTTAACCTCTTTTTCTATTGAAAGAAACCGAAATCAGCTTTGAGGCATTTATGGGACATAGGCGCGAGACCACCTTTTAGTTAGAAGAAAGCAATCGGAATTGTTCAAGTTGGAGATGAAGTCGCTCAGAATTTCAGCGCTGCCCAATGCGAGATGCAGAGATCAATATAGCTTGAAGTCCCTCAGTTTTGTGGGTGATTATGAGCATGCAAGTGATAGCAAGTGGAATTGACTTGATCTATCTGAGATTATGTAATTAGCCACGTTCCTCACAAAGGTACAACTAGAACATTCCAATTTCACGCGATTATCTAATAATATTCTCCACAGATGTAAGTGTCACAGGCTGGGTCTTGCTGAGGGTGTACTCGGCCCTGGGCCGGGTCCAGACAAGAATAGTCCAACCGTTCGAACCCACCACACAGAGTTTTCTCTCCAGGCGTGTGTCGGACGCGGTTGTTAAGCAAGGTATTCGGATCCATCCCATACTCATTCCTCTCGAGAGTAGATAATACCCAATATAGCCGCGACATACAAATCCACAGGTCGATTGGTAGTTGAGACAATGAAGAGGTGAGCTATTATTTAAGAATGCTACAATTTCTTCTGTCTCATCCCATTGGTTATATGATGCTATAGTAATTCGTCAAAATCTCCCTCGTAAATAACCTAGATATGATGTCGCTAACGTAAACGGCCGTGTCGACATCGTCATGTTCAAATTCTCAAGCTCCTCTCAATAGAATGATAACCGCAAACGATCAGCTCAAACCCCATAACATGCTTCTCTCCCCTAACTCGCACCCAACATCTACAGCATGACAAACAGGGAGCAGCCCATTGCTACAAGAGCATAAATCGAGCTGTACGCCAAGTGCGCACCTGAGTTGGTGGCTGTTGGCTGGGCCCCCAAATCCTGTACTGCGGCGTTAATGTTGGGACACTGCCCATCGACGAGATCCTGCATAGTGGAACGCTTCTTTATCTTCTTGGCCTCTCCAGAGTCGGTGTATTGAGCTGTGCACTCTCCCTCGCGGTAGCCACGTCGATATTTGAGGACTCGAGAGTAGATGGCCGACTTTTGATCGGTAGTGAAGCCTTGCTCGGGAGTTTTGCCGCGGCATTGGGAGAACTAAGTGCAAAAAGCGATTCGTTAGCTCACATGAATAGGAGATACAGTGGGAAGGCTCAGTGCTTACACTCATGAAGTTGAGAATTTCCTTGGTCTCCGCACCAAAGCAAGTCGACTGGCTGCAAGAGTACATTTTATCCTTGAGACCAGTTGTGACGCTGGAATCGACCAAACCGTCTGCAGCTTTGCAGTCGTCGACAGTCTTGTCTACTTGCTCGCGGAAGGTGTGTCGTAGTCCGAGCCAATGTCCGACCTCGTGGATGAAGCTGGGGACGTCTTTCTTGTTGATGCGGTCTTCCCTCATGACGATACCGTCCAAAGAGCCCTTCTTGTCCCAGGGGTAAGAGGCATACTACGGAATACTATCAGTGATTGAACCAGAGACGGCGAGGATCATACATACCCCGTTCAGCTCGTTGTCGTCGCTGCCTCGAAGGTCGTTTACCAGCCACACATTCACAGTCATCTCGTCTCCGGTGTGAGTTTGAGTCTGCCACTTCTGAAGTCGCTCTTCAAACTGCTTAACCTTTGACCAGTCTTTGTTTTCACCAGAATCAGGAGGTGCCCACTGCTGGTAGCTTTTGAAGGTGAAGGTGATTCCAAGGGAGCCGAAAGCATCGTTAAGACGTTCGATCTGTGAAACGTCAGTTAGTCTCCAACGTGGTATTCTCGTTACACAATGTGAGCTTGGCGCTTACACTAGTTTCAACCCGTTCCGCCAGGTTGTTTGGGCGTTCACCATCAGTCGTATTCCGGATGTAGTTGAAGTAGACGTCGAAGTCGAGAGACGTGACATATTTGCAGTTCTCTCTCAGATCCCGGGAAACGATACCGCTCAGACTCCGCTTTGCGATCTCAACCTTACAATTGGACACGTTGGAGGAAAGCTTGATGTTACCGGCATCAGCAGGCGCAGGATCGTTGATCACAAAGTAGTCGAACATGACGGCCTCCATAACGACGACCTCTTGAGCGTCCACGCCAGTGATGGCTGTGTCGGGCAAGTTGGCCTGGAACTCGGCCATGTGTTGTTCAGGAGAAGTGACGTCCGGTGGGGTTGCGTAAGAGGATTCAGCGCCATCCGTGCTATCGACAGAAACAATTCCAGTGTCGGCGTGATCTGAGTTGCTCCCTGAGTTTCCGCCTCCTGTGTTTCCAGTTTCCGAAGGTCCGGATGCAGAGGAGGTCTTCGAGTTTCCATTATCATCGTCGTCACCATTGCTTGACTTATCGCTAGAGGTAGGCTCATCACTGTCATCGCCAGTAGACGAAGCCTCATCATTAGAGTCGGTCTTCGATGGGCTATCTTCATCGGATTGGGTCTTGTCCGCTTGATCGTTGTCAGACTCGGTCGCTGTTGGTTCTTGCTCGTCAGCGGATGACGATACTGGTGCGTCTGTCGATACCGGGGCGTCGGTGTCGGCTGGCGAGGAAGCCTCGGCGTCAGTCGGCGACGAAGCCACGGCATCAGTTGGCGACGGCTCTTCACTATCAGTCGGTAACGGACCTTCGCTATTAGTCTCGGATGGTGCTACATCGGCGGCTGTTGTGAATGGGACTTCGTCCCCTGTGGTAGAAGGGTCTTCGTCAGCTGTTGGCGATGGTTCTTGAGTGCCTGTCGGCGACGGATCGTCGACTATAGTTGTTGGAGCGACTTCAATCTCAGTGGCCGATGGCGGTGGAGGCAACAAACCTTGGGTGTTTGACGGATCAACGCCGGTTACTGATGGATCTGCTTCAATGTCTGTTCCTGAAGGCCCCTCACCGTCTGTCGCAGACGGCTCCTCTACATCAGTGGGTGATGGTTCTTCCACGACGTCGGTGGGCGACGGTTCTTCCACGACATCTGTAGGCGACGGTTCCTCCACGACATCAGTGGGCGACGGATCTTCCACGACATCGGTCGGTACCGGGTCTTCCACAGTGTCGGTAGGTACCGGGTCTTCTACAGCATCGGTCGGTACTGGATCTTCCACGGCGTCGGTGGGTACCGGATCTTCTACAGCATCGGTCGGTTGCGGAGCATCGGTAGGTACTGGGTCGACTAGCACAACCGTTGATTCTTGCCTGGCGTACACATTGTGGTTGCTGAATACTCTCTTGAATGCCCACGGCTTGTCAAGGGTGGTCGCGACAGGAGCATCTCTGAACCTGCGCTCATCTGCGCGGGCTGACACCAAGCTCACACTCACGAGTGCAGCGAGGCATAGATTTCGAACGCACACCATGTTGGAATGGTTGGGCACAGATCGGAGGTGAACAGCAATCCAGATGGCGAAACAAATTGGAATAAACCATGGAGATGACGCGAAATCACAGCGCGCAGCAGAAGCTACCATATATGGATAGCTCCATGTTCAGCTCCCTCCACCGATTCTTTCAGCTGAAGATGATGGCGGTCCATTGTCTTGGCATTTAGGCTGTTCAGCGCCTCGTCTCTAGCTACAGACGCCAAATATAAGCTTGATACGCAGCCTTATAGGGTCTCGACTCGCCTGAGAAATTTAGCTCCTGTTAGCCAACTCTATCACAAGCTAATGCTAGGTTGTGTGGCAAGCCCATGATTAGCCCCAGCCACCACAAACCGTCGAACAGCTGGCATTCGGATTCCGAGTGGCTTCCAAGGGTCATTCACCGTCTGTCGAGAGCCACTAGGTGATTGAGCACAAGAGCTAAGCCAGCGCCTCCAGCGCCACGGTTAGGGACTAATTATGTAAGTGGCAGGCCGGACTGAACCATTCGCTCGTGCTACGCCACCTAATGCCCAATGTCATGCATCCCCGCACAGTTGTTGCTCACGGCAGGTATCCGAAGCCGACGGCAATGAGTGTAAGACTTGGGCTTGAGCTGCCTGGGTCTGAGCTGCATGGACCTGAGCTGCCTAGGCCTGATCTGCCTGGGCCTGCGCTGCCTAGGCCTGATCGGCCTGCGCTTGCGCTGCTTAGACCTGATCTACCTGGTTTCGGACTGCTTGGGACTGAACTGGCTACGCGACTGGGGTAGTCAACATGACACGACTAGTCGCCGACAGCGCTACGGATGTGCAATTGCCGAAGTGCTACTGGCACCGCTGCCAGGTGAACTCCCGCTTTGGCGTGACCCTGCAAGGCTGATTGACGCCTTGGCTGGACGCCATCATACGCCTCACCTGCTGCACCGCCGCGACTGGCGGTAAAGCGCGCTGGGGCCTGCTATGCTCAACTATCGGAGTGAATGCCAGGTGTATTGACGAAACAAATAATCAACTATGTCGCGCCGCAGACTCCTATACCCTGTTATGCCGCCGGCAATGCGCAGTCCCTATCACAAAATTGCTCATAGACAGCGGCAACAGTCGAAGATGGCATGTCTTAGTAAATAGTCAGGTGAGCACCACCCACAGGATACTGGGTTTATGCCCGCCCATTCATAGGCTCCAAGGGCCCTGTAAGCTTTGCATGGCCTAGGCTACTTTCAATCGCCAAAGGGTCCGCAACCACTACAAGACACCCTGCCACGCATGCCAGTGCAGTAAATGTGGTGAATTAGTGTCAGAGAGGAAGATATTTTTACTCGGATGGTGGCAGGTGCTAATAATACAGTTTCAGTTCACATGTCGAAGTAATATTAATTATGGCGGACAGCCTCAAAGATCACTGGTGTGCACTGAAACAAAAGCGGTTGGGCCTGCAGGCCAAGGATTTCAATTTGGTACGACAGATTCGACAGACGGCAAGGCATGCGCGTCGAAACTATGAAAGAAGAATATATACACCGCAAGAATATAGTGAAGAAATGCAAACATTGCCCAACTATTTAACAATCAGGTCGCATTTGAGATGGACGCTACCTGTAGCCATGTCGCAAGAGCCCACTGCAGAGACGCTGCGCACTTAGAAGGTAAGAGTCTGGCCGGCGGTTCCGTAGACCTTGCTCTTGACGCTGCTGCTGCCGTAGTTGGTGTAGCTGTAGGGGATGGAAGAGGCAGAGAAAGATCCAGCGGGGGCGTTGTTGGTGCCGCCACCAAGAGCAACATCGCTGACGGTGACGTAGCCATCCTCATCGGAGTCAACCGAGGTGATAACATCAGCATCGCTGCTGTCCTCGAAGGTGGTGGACTCGACACGGACCTGAGCACCCATGCGGGAGTTGATGCCGGTGGCGCCGATGGTCAGGTAGTAGTTGTTGTAGATGTGAACAGTGCCGAAGCGGACAGAGGGAGTGCGAGAGTTGACGTTGTACCAGTAGTTGTTGGCATACGTCACCTTGAGATATCCGGTATCCTCATCCGCGTTGCTGTCAGAGTGGCCAACAAGCGAAGCCTTGTAATGGTCGTGAAGGAACGTGTTGGAGACGGTGATGTAGTTGGAGGCGTGCGTGATATCGAGAAGACCATCGTAGTAGTCCTTGCCGTTGTCCATATCAGACGAGAGGTCACAGTGGTCGACCCAGACGTTGGTGGAGGCCTGGATGCCAATGGCATCACCGTTGTCAGCCAAGACCTTGGAGATGGCCAAGTTACGGAGGATGACGTTGGACTGGCCCTTGACGTAAAGACCGACACCCTTGATGGATGAGCCAAAGGCGCCAACAATGGTCTTGTCAGACGTGACCTTGACCTGGGTGGCGCCTGAGATGGCACCCTTGACATAGATGACATAGGCGCCAGAGGCTGTAGCAGCCTTGGTGAACTGGGCCAGAGTCGAAACGGTGGTGGTGGTGCCACCCTTTCCGCCAGTGGTGCCGCCGTTCTGGGTAGCATAACCCAGGGTGGCCGTCTCTGTGATGGCTGCGCGCTTGTTCAGAACGTGGGTAGCATCCTCCTCAACAGTAGGGCTGGGGCGGGCAGCGGCCAGGCCCATAAGGGCGAACTGGATGGCGTTGGTAAACTTCATCCTTGCGATGTGAAGATTGTTTTGGTGCAAATGTATCTGGAGCCAGTCCTGATGTAAATCGAAGTACAAGAAAAGAGCCTGAAGATAGAGAAGCTGGATGGAGATGGAGAACCGGAGATGGAGGTGAGGATTGAATTACAACACGGTCATGATGCGAAACTTATATATGAGATGTCGTCCAAGATGTCGTGATCCTGAATAGAATGAAAGGAGTCTGTGATAGGTGGATGGCATGACTTAGACTGATTGGAGCTGTGATTATGGGGTACCTGATGAGACGGGAGAGAAGTTGCACAAATGAGAAATTTCACCGAGGATGCTCTGGACGACGCAATAGCTCGATCGAGCGAAAGCTACCAGTACGTAGCATGGCGTACGGCGCACACGGAAGCGGCTGAGAGAAGTCTCTGGCTTACAGTCGGCCAGCGGTTAGGGGATGAAACGGACAGGGGCCAGGTGACGAAGGGGACGGTTTGGTCGTGCCAGGGGTTGTGCCGCGCAACCGAGTGTGTGGTTCGCCTCTGCTGCCAAGAGGCGTACGAGATCGATCATCATTGGGAGTTTTGTTTGCCGCTAACAAAACGTCCCCAGCTTAGTTTGCAATAAGCCTAAATACATTAAGTCTAAAGACAGAGCTCATGCGTCGATCTGTTGCAGGATTTCCGCATCGTCCACTATCAAGTCGGTGCAAATGATGATTTGCGCTGTCAAATGTCAGATAGAATGCCCAGATCCCACGTAGTCCCAGCCCGTGTCAACACAATTGGTGAGTAAACGCAGCCCTGTGAAACGTGCTCCTGGCCGCGCGTTGTTGCTGACGCTACGTGAGAGCGGCCCTTTAATCTACCCTGTCAGGTGAGGCCCCCGACATCTGCCCCCATTTCGCCCCTAATGCAACCTACGATGAAAACGCATAGACAAGGTCAGATGACCTAATTCAAAGGGCCTGTCCCAGCACCCGCTACGGACCGTCCCCAAATTAAGGATAGGCCTGTCGGGAATAGCGGGGTTGGCCCATTTACGAACAGCATACATGCAAAAAGCCGGGCCCCGGGGCTCGATGCTCCGCGTACTCTTTGCGGCTGGTGCGTTGTAACCCTACCCTTGCCATCTCGGCTTTGACGCCATGGCCGCAGCTCCCGCGTGTGGGGAAGGGGTTGAGATGAAGTCAGGACGCGAATGCGTCGACTCCGCTGGTTCGAGGACGACTAATAGTTAGCACAGCCGCCGGCAGCTTCACCGTAGGACTGAATCTGCCATGTCGGTATTGCCGGATCCGTAGCTCTACCCCTGCTGCCTGAAGACTCTAGTAATAGTCGCCTGTCATAAGCTCTTGCTTTGCCAGTTCTAGGAGGAACGGTGCGAGCTCCTTGGAGGAATAACAGCGTCCAGACTCCCGTGACGAGTCCCAGCCATGCCCCCAACCCCCAACACCCCAACCACTTTCCTCTTATAGACAGAGACTGAGCATTAAACGATGGGCTTTCCGTTCTGCCGGGAATGCTCTACCTGCCGTCGGCAGATGTGTCGCCGGCCCCGCAATTGGAATGTCCGCATCGGCCCTAAGGGGAAGGCTGCCGGAGGTGTTAGACGTGAGAATCGTCTGAGAGTGGGCAAACAACGGCTGTTCAAGGAGAATAACGAAGCTTCAAGACAGATCCCAAAGGCGGGTAGCCCAATAAAGATCGGCAGATTCACATACCTGAAAATGAAAATAGAAACAATCTTCCCCGGACAAGGGTCTACGTAAACATCTCCGTTTGCCCCGCTTTCCTTTTCAGGTCAGAACGATGAGAACGATGAGAACTCAAAGGAGGTGGATCCCAAACGGAGAAATTCCGACTATCAGACGTTGGCAAAATCTCGTCATGCAGATCCCCCGGAAGCATGGGCTCAGTTAGACATAGTCGCTTTGTCGTCCAATCGACTTTAGGGTAAGAGAATAATCTATGGACGAAGATGCCATGATAGGGGTCAAGAGTGAAGAGAACTATCATGGCACACCATTGAGAAGAGGTTTAGGGTAGAGCAACGCAATACAAATGATATGTTGTGTTGGAGAGTGGTAAGGGCGACATTGGGGGGTGTCAATGTCCTTGTATAGCATCTTGTAATGGTGCATATCTAACTGTTGAATTCTCATTGCATCAGAATAGCACCTAGATCTAGACCAGCTCCAAAACTGCCTTGATTTTAAAAACATAAGCTCCTTTGAAGGTTTGTCCTCATAACTGAATTACTGCCACTCCCTTGACCATTCTAACGTCATCCTCCAATACCAGAGCACTATGAAGTGCACGTGCAAATGCTCATTGGTACCTCATCCCAAGCTGGCGGCAGGGTCCTAGGTCCGCATTCAGTCGGATATAAGCTAACCGAAAGAGGGTCGTCGAGTTGAAACTAAGCGGCCCGCGAGATGCATATGGATCAATTGAGGAGTTCTTTATAGTTCCCAATTGCTCTGCCAAACTCTCAACACTGAATAAAATTTGAGCAGCGCATCAGAAGATGGTGGTGGTGCTCTTGTTCATCTCAGATCTAAATGAGGACTCCTTCGTGAGGAGATACATTAAATAACATGGTACATCAGGAAATACTTTACTAATGAAGAAATACCACCGCTGACTGATCCCTCTCTGTATCGCTTGCAAAGCGACTCGCGTAGCTGGTTTGTAATAATCCTCACCATGCGGGTCCGTTTTGAGGGTATTGTGCACTCCTCCGCGTTGGCCCTCCAGTGTGACTCCGCTATAGGGAAGTTCAGTAATTGACTTTCAGGCTTCATTCATTTCGGTGGAATATTACAA